>PVLC010003503.1:33187-96644 GCA_004027655.1 Graphiurus murinus | reverse complement strand
GGTACTGGGGATTGAACTCAGAGGCATTCTACCTCCGAGCTATACCCCCAGCCCTATTTTTTATTCTTTATTTTGAAACCGAGTCTCACTAAGTTGCAGAGTGCCTCACTAGGTAGCTGAGGCTGGCTGCGAACCCGGATCCTCCGGTCTCAGCCTCCCGAATGCTGGGATTACAAGCGTGCGCCACCACGCCCGGCTCGCGCCTCAGTATTTATACCCAGCAGGCCCTCGCCGCCGATAGGAGCTGGTGTCCCGGCCCAGCAATCAGCACTTTCCATCTCTCTCCTCCCGCACAGGCTGAAGACACCAAGATGCAGGAGATAATGAGGCTGGCTCATGAGTTTCTGCAGAATTTCTGCGCAGGCAACCAGCAGAACCAAGCTTTGCTGCATAAACATATAAACCTGTTTCTCAATCCCGGGGTAAGACTTGAAGCCTTTCTGCAAACCTGAAGGGGGCGGAGGACAGGGAACAGCTTGTGCTTTGGCCGTTGTGATGTCTGGGGTTTGTTATCATGCAGCATTCATTCCAAAGGGGAACGCTTTGGCCAACCGTCAGGATGACACAAATACACCACATATTCTGAGGATAGGATTAGGGGTACAGGGAGAAAGGAGGAAAGTGATACGGACAAGTAAGATGTATTTCTGTTTTTTCCTAATAACATCCCTTATTGTATCAAACAACAATGCAGAAGTGCTAAGTCCCACAACCCAGCCAGATATGTAACATATCCACATATACCATGTATTACATTTTAGTTTGCTAAATACATATTTCCCAGTGGTGTGTGCATATACGTCACTATCACTATTGATGTGCCCATAAAAGTATTAAAAATAAACATCACATTTTTAGAAAAGTGCCAAATGTTCCATGGTTTCCACGTCGTCTTACATTTTCCTCTTTTCCGTTTAACACGTGATGGCTGCCTGTGCAAATCAGAGATGCATAAAATGTTTACTCGTTCTTGCTAACTGGCATTCCACAAACTGGCTGTAACTTTTAAACAATCATTCCCAAACTGATGGGTAATTAATAGTTTCGGCTTGGTGACTAATACTGCAGGTGTGTGTGAGATACTAGGGATTGATCCCTGGGGCATTATACCTCTGCGCTACATGCTCAGCCCTGTTTTATTTTCTATTTTGAGACAAAGTCTCACTAGGTTGAGGAGGGCCTTGCTCAGTTGCTGAGGCTGCAGAGGACATCTTTGTACATGCACACACACCTACTCATGAATAGTGTTAGAGCTTTTCAGAAAACAGATTGATGGATTATAGGGTAATATTACTTATTTGCCATGTTATGAGAAAGACAAAAGATTGAAACCCCTACCTCACACCAAACCCCAAACTCAGCAACTCAATAACTCTGAGTGAAAATAAAGCTCCTAAAAGATACGATGAGACTATCTTCATGATCATATGATAAAATTCACTAATTTTAAAGTAAAATATTTCTTAATTGGACTTTGTTAAAATTTAACTAGTGGCCATCAAATGTCATCATTAAAGAATATCTAAAGGCAAACAAAACAGTAGGAAAAGATGTCTGTGTTCCATGAAGCAAAGAATTCCTATCTAGACCATATAAAGCACATTTAAAATCGGTAAGGAAAAAGACAAACAACCCACTTATAAAAACTGGCAAAACACTTGAACAGACATTCCTTAGCAGAGAATATTGAAACAGCAAATAGTATGACAACATGCTCAACATTATGAGTTACCCGATAAATGCAAATTGTCTTACAGTAAGATATGGCTAAAATTAAAAAGACTGACAATATTAAGTATGGACAAGGATATGAAATAGCTATCCTATAGAACAGATTGTTTACATATTTCAAAAGCTGCTCGATCGTTTCTTCTAAAGCCAAGCATATTTGTGTTCCGTGTCTTGAATTCTGCTCGTGGACATAAACCCAGCAGAAATATGCCTGTTACGTTGACCAGAGGACAGGGACAAGAATGTTCATGCCGTCACTGTTGGTAGTATTTGTTCTTTTTTGCGGTACTGGGGATTGAACTCAGGGGCATCTACCTCCGAGCTATACCCCCAGCCCTATTTTTTTTTTTTTATTCTTTATTTTGAAACCGAGTCTCACTAAGTTGCAGAGTGCCTCACTAGGTAGCTGAGGCTGGCCGCGAACCCGGATCCTCCGGTCTCAGCCTCCCAAATGCTGGGATTACAAGCGTGAGCCACCACGCCCGGCTTTGTCGGTAGTATTTGTAAAATGAATGATGTTACTACATATTAAAACGGGGCCCTCCTCCAAATGGCCTTGAGCAACAGAATAGCACAATACATTCTCACATCTTTGTGCCCTGGAACACACACAGTGGCGGAGATTCAAGGACAGGCAAAGCTAATCTCTGATCCTGGTAGTCAAAAGAGTAGTTAATGGAAATGGATCCACCAACAATCCAGCTCTTCTACTCCTGGGTATCTTTCCAAAGGGACTGAAATCAGAATATTATGGTAATATACATCCATGTTTATAGCTGCACAATTCACAAATAGCCAAATTATGGAACCAATCCAGGTGTCCATCAGCCGATGAATAGATTGCAAAATTAGGGGATGTACACACAATGGCATTCTACTCAGCAATAAAAAAGAACAAAATTGATGTCATTTGCAGGAAAATGGATGGACCTGGAGAACATTCTGTAAAGTGGGATTAGCCAGTCACAGAAAGTGAAGGGCCCTATGTTTTCTCTCAGATGTGGAAGCCAGGGAGGAATTGAGATACAAGAGGGTGTTTAGATAACGGAGGAGAAACCCCAGTGGAGCCAGGGAGGTGGGCTAGGGAAAGGCAGGGGAGAGGGAGAATGAACGAGGAGTCACTTCCATCAACGGTTTATATGTGTGTGTGTGTGTGTGTGTGTGTGTGTGTGTGTGTGTGTAAGAGAGAGAGAGAGAGAGAGAGAGAGAGAGAGAGAGAGAGAGAATACCACCGCCAGCCCCAATACCTGTGTTGGGAAACGGGGATTGGGCAGGGAGTCGAGGGAAAGCCACCGATTGCTGTGTGCACGAATGTCACTCACTCTGAACTACATTGTAATGTGTTTACTACAATGCACCAATAAAAATATTTTAAAAAAAGCATAGTTAAATAGTGGGGCACATTGTGAAGAAGGCCTGATCTGAGTACTAATGTTTCCTCTGTAACCCGCGGAGCCGAGCACTGTTGCTTTGCTGATTTCTCCGTGCATTTGTTGCCGGCGTGCTGCTCGAGGGTGTCTGTAGCGCCCTCCTCTTTCTTTCTTTCCTGACGGTCCGCTGTGCTCTCCTCTCCTTTCCTGCAGATCCTGGAGGCCGTCACGATGCAGCACATCTTCATGAACAACTTCCAGCTCTGCAGCGAGATCAACGAGAGGGTGGTCCAGCACTTCGTCCACTGCATAGAGACGCACGGGCGCAATGTCCAGTACATCAAGTTCCTGCAGACGATTGTCAAGGCAGAGGGGAAATTCATTAAGAAGTGCCAAGACATGGTCATGGCCGAGGTGACGATCAGATAGTTCTCTATGCAGCCATCTGGTAGCCTGTAGAAACTCACAAATTACTTGATTTTATCTGTATCAAATTGTCATCTTCTTCAGGAGTCAGGCAGAAGGACAGCGTGTAATTGTGTGTGTAATTTTGTGTTTGTGGGCCTAGGCAAGAGTATGATCTGAGTGTGTGTGTGTGTGTGTGTGTGTGTGTGTGTGTGTGTGTGTTTACTGGTAATTGAACCCAGGGGCATTCTACCTCTGAGCTACACCCCCAGCCCTATTTTATTTTTATTTGGAAACAGGGTCTCACTAAGTTGATGAGAGTCTTACTGCTTGCTGAGGCTGTCCTCAAACCTGAAATCCTCCTGTCTCAGCCTCCCAAGTACTAGGATTATAAACATGTGCCACCACACCCAGCTTCGATCTGATTTTCTACAGCAGTGAATCTATTGATCTTTTGTTTGTTTGTTTGTTTTTGCTGCGGTACTGGAGATGGAACCCAGGGGCATGCCACCTCTGAGCTCCACCCCCAGACCTAATTTTTATTCTTTATCTTGAAACAGGGTCTCACTAAGATACGGAGGGCCTCACTAAGTATGAGTCTATTAATTTTAAGAATGTTTGGCTTAGATTCTTCTGAGAGGGAAAAGGGAGAAGAATAAGGCACTAAAATACAGTGAGTGGAAATTAAATGTGGTTAGGACCCAGTAACACAGAACAGCTTCCTTTATTTCTTTAATTATTCACTTAACTAATTAGCTTAATTTTTTTTCTTGATGATTCATGAGGAGCAGGTGATCTACAGAATCAAGGCAAAGCTTTATTTGGTTCTTTCTGGGCAGTCAGCTCCTTGTGAACGAATGTTGTCTCTGATCAGAGAGGCCCATTCTGCCCAAACCTTGCAGGTGGTATCTACATATGTTTAATCCTTCCACCTTCTTTTTTTTTTTTTTTTTTTTTTTTTTGCGGTACCGGGGATTGAACTCAGGGGCGTTCTACCTTTGAGCTACACCCCCAGCCCTATTTTTTACTCTTTATTTTGAAACCAAGTCTCACTAAGTTGCAGAGTGCCTCACTAGGTAGCTGAGGCTGGCCTCGAACCCGGATCCTCTGGTCTCAGCCTCCCGAATGCTGGGATTACAAGCGTGTGCCACCATAATCCTTCCACCTTCTAAAAATGAAATCTTAGCCAGGTGTGGTGATGCATCCCTGTAATCCCTGTATTTGGGAGGCTGAGACAGGAGCAACTTAGTGAGACCCTGTTTCAAAGTCAAAAAGAGCTGAGAGCCGGGCATGGTGGCACACGCTTGTAATCCCAGCATTCGGGAGGCTGAGACCGGAGGATCCGGGTTCAAGACCAGCCTCAGCTACCTAGTGAGGCCCTCCGCAACTTAGTGAGACCCGGTTTCAAAATAAAGAATAAAAAAAAATAGGGCTGGGAGTATAGCTCGGAGGTAGAACGCCCCTGAGTTCAATCTCTAGTACCGCAAAAAAAAAAAAAAAAAAAAAGAGCTGAGAATATAGCTCAAAGGTAAAATGCCCCCTGGTTTCAATCTCCAGTACAAAAAGAAAAGAAAAGAAAAACCATAGCTTCCAGGTGTCATGGCACATGCTTATAATTCCAGTACTTGGGAGGCTGAGACAGGAGGATCGCAGGCAGGTTCCAGGCCAGCCTCAGCAATTTAACGAGGCCCTCTGCAACGTAGCAAAACCTTGTTTTAAAATAAAACAGGGCTGGGGGTGTAGCTCAGAAGTAGAACACCCCAGGGTCCAATCCCCAAGTACCACCCAAGAAAGAAAAGAGAAGAAAGAGAGAGAAATAGGAGGGAGGGAGGGAAGGAAGGAAAGAAGGAAGGAAGAAAGGCCATAATCTAGTTGTTCTGCCTGGAAGTATAAGTCCAAGGTTGTTAACTGTATTGCTATGTTATCAGCGTAGATGCTGGTGTGTAGATGATCTTTGCTTAATTGGTTTTTAGGGCCACTGTGATATTGCTTTGTCTATAGAATAAAATGGTGATACTGAAGATTGTTTTTCTTTTCTTTTTTTTTTTCTCTTGTGGTACTGAGGATTGAATCCAGGGGCATTCTACCTCTTAGTTATACCCCTAGCCCTTTTTATTTTTTATTTTTGAAACAGGGGCTTGCTGGGTTGCTGAAAGCCTCACTAAGTTGCTGAGGCTGGCCTCCAACCTGCGATCCTCCTGTCTCAACCTCCCAAGTACTGGGATTAGAGACATGTGCCACCATGCCTGGCTTTGAGACTGAAGATTTTAGTTGGTCTGTTCTATAAATGAACGAAATCTAAATGAGTTTAGTAATATAGGCAAGACAGGTCTGAGAAGGCAGATACCAACAGAATATGTCTTTCTTTACAAACAGAATTTTAAAAAATTAATTAATTAACTTACGTATTTATTTTTTGTGGTGGGGTGGAACCAGGGCCTTTCTACCTCCAGGCTATACTCCTATACCTATTTTATTTGTTTGTTTGTTGTTTTATTGTGGTATTGGGGATTGAACCCAGAGGCCTTCTACCTCTGAGCTACATCCCTTTTTTCTTCTTTATTTGGAAACAGGGTCTCAGTAGGTTGATGAGAGTCTCACTGCTTGCTGAGGCTGTCCTTGAACCTGCGATCCTCCTGTCTCAGCCTCCCAAGTACTGAGATCACAAGTGTGCACCACCACACCTGGCCAAAAATAGACTTTTATAAGCCCCCCCAACCCCACCCCTGCAAGTTTGCGGTACAAAGGAGCCCTGTTCTCTCTGCAGCTGGTGAACTCCGGGGAGGACGTCCTGGTGTTCTACAACGACAGGGCCTCCTTCCAGACGCTCATCCAGATGATGCGGTCGGAGCGGGACCGGATGGATGAGAACAGCCCCCTCATGTACCACATCCACCTCGTGGAGCTCTTGGCCGTGTGCACCGAAGGCAAGAACGTGTATACGGAGATCAAGTGTAACTCCCTGCTCCCGCTCGACGACATCGTCCGTGTGGTCACCCACGAGGACTGCATCCCGGAGGTGAGCAGCCCACCGAGCTCCCGACTCAGCTGAGTCCTTGCAGACGGGGCCGCCGAGCGGTGGAGACGTCACGGTTTTCAGACCCGTAGCTCAGTCTGTACAGGGCTTTTGTTGGACTGGAGCACCATTCACCAAGCATGAATTTTGTCCAAAAGGAACATGGGGAAAGCTGGTCTTTCTTTCTGCCTCCTTATTAAGAAGAGTGTGGGAAAAGCTTCAGCCCTGTGGGATTCAAGCAGGGCGTGCCCTGAACGAGCTTCTCAGAGCTAAGGTGCAGAGCGGGTTGAGACACAGGTCATACAAGTATCGAACACTGTCTCTAAGTTAGTTCTTTAAGATGAGAATTCTTATCGCAGTAATAGTAAATAAGCCTCATGAAAAGCCAAGGAAGGACAGATAATCAATAAGAAAAGGAAAATAGTGTATTGCTCGACGTGGGGGGCACATACCTGTAATCCCAGTGCTCAGGGGGCTGAGACAGGAGGATCACAGGTTAGAGGCCAGCCTTGGTAACTTAGCGAGGCCCAGCTTCAAAATAAAAGATAAGATAGGGTTGGGGGTGAAACCCAGAGGTAGAATACCCCTGGATTTAATCTCCAGCACCACACACACACACACACACACACACACACACACACACACACGTACGCACTGTATATAAAAATTATGTGTAGATTTTGAAGTTAATCTTTCCAGCATTTCTCTTTTCCTGCTCACATATATTGGTAACAACAACAAAAAAATGAATCATACGGTATGTTTTCTCCACATATATTTAAAAATACATACTTAGTTTATATTTTAAACTAAAAATATATGTGTAGCATATGTAGTACACATCAGTTATATATACTACTATGTTTAGATTTTTTGAAAAGTTAATACATTTTGAAAACTTAAAATATTAAACTTTAAATATTGAAGACTATAAAGGGGAAAACCATGGAAAGTCTCCTAATCTGTTCCCTCTGCCCACCTTGCAGAAAATAATTTCTCATCCTTCCAGTGTTTGGTATATAAATGCATATATATATATACATATATGTATGTATGAAATGCATATAGTACGTATATATATAGTGCTTAAAATGTATATATCTTATTTCCCACCCCCTTTTTTATGCAAAAACTGATGTTTTAGATCTATTGTTTTGTACCTTAACACCATAGCTTCTTTTCCTATCAGCCCATAAAGAGACTGCAGATTCTTTTTTATACTTCTATAATGTTGCATTATACAGATGTACCACAACTATTCTCTCCAAGTGTCGAAAGAATTTATAGTATGATAAGGTAACAAATAATTGTAATTATTATTATTATTTTTTTTTGCGGTACTGGAGATTGTACCCAGGGGCATTCTACCTCCGAACTATACCCCCAGCCCTATTTTTTATTCTTTATTTTGAAACCGAGTCTCAGTAAGTTGCGGAGTGCCTCACTAGGTAGCTGAGGCTGGCCACAAACCCAGATCCTCTGGTCTCAGCCTCCCGAATGCTGGGATTACAAACGTGCGCCACCACGCCCGGCAAATAATTGTAATTATGAGAAGAAATGAGATTGCTTTTTTTTTCTCAGAGACTTGCCCATACAATGTGGTGTTTTTTGTTTTTCGGGGTTTTTTTTGCTGTACTGGAGAGTGAACTCAGGGGCATTCTACCTCCGAGCTACACCCCCAGCCCTGTTGTTTATTCTTTATTTTGAAATCGAGTCTCACTAAGTTGTGGAGTGCCTCGCTAGGTAGCTGAGGCTGGCCGCGAACCCGGATCCTCCAGTCTCAGCCTCCCGAATACTGGGATTACAAGCGTGCGCCACCACGCCCGGCTACACAGTGTGTTTTTAAACTTACAGAATCTCATATTTCTAATAGATGGAAACTGTATCTCAACATTTTAAATTTAATTTTTTATTCAACAGTTTTAAGTTAAACTAATTTGTTTATTTGTTTATGGTACTTGGGATTGAACTCAGAGGTATTCTCCCTCTGAGCAACATTCCCCAGCCCTATTTTATTTTATCTTATTATATTTTATTTTATTTTTGAAACAGGGTCTCACTAAGTTGCTAAGGCTGGTCTGTAATCCTTCTCTCTCAGCCTTCCAAGTGCTGGAATTACAGCCATGTGCCACCATGCCCAGCAAACTAGTTAATTTAATTTCTCATAGAGAGAAGGGAGATGTAAAGTATTAGTAGTAGTATCAGGAATGAGAAATATAGAGTATCCCAACAGGCCTTGGTCAGAGGTTTTGCATTATTCTTTACCTTGAGGTCCTGAAAATATTCTCTTTCTAAAGCTTTATGTATTTGAGTGTTATAATTATAAAATTGGAATATTAAAATATCACAGAAAGGAAAGCTGGTAGGGGGAGCTGGGCGTGGTGGCGCACACCAGTAATCCCAATACTTGGGAGGCAGAGACTGGAGGATTGCGGGTTCAAGACCAGCCACAGCAACTTAGCGAGACTCCAAAGCAACCTCGCAAGACCCTGTTTCCAAAACAGAAAATGAAAAGGGATGGGGCTGTAGCTTGGAGACGGAATGCCCCTGGGTTCAATCCCTAGCACCACAAAAAAGAAAATAGCTGGTAGGGAAAAATGGAACAGCCATCTTGGTCCACGTGTCTCACTTGGAAGATAACGCAGCTACTCAGTTTTACGTAAATCAAGCTGGTTTTTCACAAACGACTGTTTCTGTCTCCCAGGTTAAAATCGCGTACATTAACTTCCTGAATCACTGCTACGTGGATACTGAGGTGGAAATGAAGGAGATCTACACCAGCAATCACATGTGGAAACTGTTTGAGAATTTCCTTGTGGACATCTGCAGGGTAAGGCTTTCTGGAACTGAGGAGGCCGAGTTAAATGTGCGTGCGTCTGTCTGACATCCATCATTTCTACTCTAATCTGTGTCACGAAGAGCTATTCACGGCTCTTATCTTTTCTCATGTCTCATTTCTACGTCTGAGCTTCACCTCCAAACCTTTTTTATTTACTTTTTTTTTCCTCGTGGTCCTGGGGATTGAACCCAGGGGGGTTCTACCTCTAAACTAAACCCCCAGCCTTATTTTAATTTTTTTTTTTTTTACTTTGAAACGGGGTCTCTCTAGGTTGCTGAGAGACTCTCTTAAGTTGCTGAGGCTGCTGTCAAACCCATGATCCTCCTGTCTCAGCCTCCCAAGTACTGGGGTTACAGATGTGCACCACCATACCCGGATTGTAGTTCTCTCTTACTAACCAGAGGCTTCTATCTTTCATTTGTTAAGGGTAATCAGCAGGAAGGGCTATGGATTTTTTTTGTAATATTTTGGAGTAGGTGTCCATGTAACATTGAAAGCGCCCACCTGTCTTGCAGGCCTGTAATAACACAAGCGACAGGAAGCATGCAGACTCGATTCTGGAGAAGTACGTGACCGAGATCGTGATGAGCATCGTCACGACCTTCTTCAGCTCTCCCTTCTCGGACCAGAGCACGACTCTGCAGGTGAGAAACAGAGACGCAGAGCCAGGACGCACAGGGGCCTCCAGCAGCCGAGGCCGGTGCACATCTGGGAGTGAGCAGCTCTCAGGAGCCACTTCGCAAAGCATTCAGGAAAGATGCTGTTCTCTGGGCGGAGGATAGCTGTGTCAGGACCCCTTAGGTGTAGAAGCGTGGCTATCCCTTGATCTGCAGGGATCGGTTCCGGGACTTTCCTGCTGCCCCAGATACCAACATCCTTGAATGTTCCAGTTCCTTATTTAAAATGGCACAGTAAAGCCGGGCGTGGTGGTACACGCTTGTAATCCCAGTACTTGGGAGGCTGAGATAGGAGGATCCGGGTTCTCAGCCAGCCTCAGCTACTTAGTGAGGCTTTCAGCAACTTAGTGAGACCCTGTTTCAAAATAAAGAATAAAAATTAAGGCTGGGGCTATAGCTTGGAGGTACTTGGGTTCCATCTCCAGCACTGCAAAAAATAAATAAATAAAATAAAATGGCACAGTAGCCAGACGTGGTGGCGCACGCTTGTAATCCCAGTACTTGGGAGGCTGAGACAGGAGGATCGCAGGTTCCAGATCAGCCTCAGCAATAGTAAGACTTTCAGCAATCTAGCGAGACCGTGTTTCAACATAAAAAATAAGATCAGTCTGGAGGTGGAACTCAGAGGTAGAATGCCCCTGGGTACAGTCCCCAGCAACACACACACACACACACACACACACACCCCTCAAAACAAACAAACAAAACAGGAACAGTACTTGCATAAACCTGGGCATATCCTTCTTTAGGCTTTAATTCATCCCTAGATTACTTATGATAGTTAATACAATGTGAAAGCTATGTAACTAGTTATATTGTTTAGAGAATAACAGTGAGAAAAAACACATGTGTGATGAGTACAGATTTTTTTTTTTTTTTCTTTTTCTTGTTGTGCCGGGGACAGAACCCGGGGCATTCTGCCTCTGAGCTCCACCTCTAGCCTGATTTTACCTTTTATGTTGAAACAGGGACTTGCTAAGTTGCTGAGGGTCTAAGTGCTGAGGCTGGCCTTGAACCTGCGATCCTCCTCTCTCAGCCTCTCAAGAACTAGAATTACAGGCTTGCACCACCATGCCCAACCAGATGCATTTTTTTTTTTCCTCAAATACTTTTGATCCTTGGCTGTGACTCTAGGTGGAGAACCTAGGGATACAGAGGGCAGACTAGACCTGACATGACGGTATTTTCTTCTAACAGTTCTGTTTTTGTTTTTTCCCTTAAGATCCTTTCGGGGTTTTTGTTGTTGTTGTTTATTTTTTTTTTACCCCCTTCAATGTCCTCCAGCCCTCTCTCCAATCCTAGAGATAGGAGAAACTCATAAATAGATGCTAGCATATCAACACCTTTTTGTTTTTAAATAGTTTATTCATTTATTTTTTTGGTGATACCGGGGATTGAACTCAGGGGCATTCTACCTCCAAGCTATACCCCCAGCCCTATTTTTTATTCTTTATTTTGAAACAGGGTCTCACTAAGTTGCAGAGTGCCTCACTAGGTAGCTGAGGCTGGCCTCAAACCTGAATCCTCCTGTCTCAGCCTCCCAAATGCTGGGATTGCAAGCGTGCACCACCAAGCCTGGCTACCTTGATATATTTGTGAAAGTACATCATGTGCATTAGAGTGTCCCCCTCCCCCTCGTCCATCCCCTTCGGTTAAGTCAATTTCTTTGCTTTCTCCTTTTTCATCTGGAGACCCTCTTATGCCCCATCTTTTCCCTAACATCTACATATTAGGGAGAACATATGTTTTTTTACTTTTTGTGACTGACTAGTCCCACTTAACATAATGTTTTCCAGTTGCATCCATTTCCCTGCAAATAACATGATTTTGTTCTTCTTTATGGCTGAGTAAAGTTCCACTGTGTACATATCCCATAGTTTTGTAATCCATTCATCTGTTGATGGATATCTTGGCTGTTTCCATAGTTTGGCAATTGTGAATTGTGCAGCTATAAACGTAGATACACATGCGTCGGTCTGATAGTTTCCATTCTTTTGGGTAGATACCCAGAAGTGGTATTGCTGGGTCATATGGTAGGTTCATTCCCATTCATTGGAGGATCCTCCATACTGTTTTCCAAAAGTGGTTGCACTAACTTGCAATCCCACCAACAATGTATTAGGGTTCCCACTTCTCCACACCCTCGCCAGCACTTTCTTTAAACAGCAGCAACAACATCTTTTTAAGTGGGAGTGTGTACTGGAGTTCACCAGAAGCTCTGTGAGGCGGGAGGGAGCAGTTCCTGAGCCTTGAGAGCAGGGCCGCCTCATTGCCTGGCGCCAGGTACACCATTCCCGTGGAGTCCTGCATCCTCCCCTTGTGCAGAGCGCAGCCCTCTGTGGTCACTCACAGTGCGCTCACCACGTCTCAGCCTGCAACGGTGGGTCTCAGGAAGGTTCTCGCTTGTGTTTTTGGTTTTGTTTTTAATTTCAAAATATCACTCTTATCCAGGTGTGATGGCACACATTTGTAATCCCAGTATTTAGGAGGCTGGACTTGCCCTTCTTATAACATAAAGCGACATTGACCCTGGCAGTGCCTGGGCTCCTAAGGACGGTGAAACAGTATTGCTAAACCAGAATGTCAGAGCAAGTCCGTCAGCAAAATCGGAACTCCATTAAACACAGACTTGCGTTTGGGTTTTTCATGTTGGCTGTTACGATTTCTTTTATTTTTTATTTATTTTTTTATTTTTTTATCCCACTTCTGGTATGGGACATTGAGCCAGGGGCTTCTACCTCTGAGCTACATTCTGAGTCCTTTTTATTTTGAAGCAGGGTCCACGAAGTTCCTGAGGTTGGCCTCAAATCTATGATCCTCCTGTCTCAGCCTCCTAAGTACTGGAATTACAAGTGTGTTCCACCACACCCAACTTACTATTTCTTTCCTCTTTGTTGCTGCTGCTGTACAGGGGATTGAACCCCAGGGTGTTCTACCTCTGAACTACACCCTCCAGCCCCATTTTGTTATTTATTTTCAAATGGGGTTTTGCTGAGTTGCTGAAGCTGGCCTTAAACCTGCAATCCTCCTATCTCAGCCTCCCAAGTACTGGGATTACAGACATACATCACCATGCCTGTTTTTCCTTCCAATCAGCTTTGCTTTAAACCAGTTTATACCCCAACTGTTAAGAAAAGTAAACATTCAGCTGGGTGTGGTGGTGCACACTCGTAATCCCAGTACTTGGGAGGCTGAGACACGAGGATCACAGGTTCACAGCCAGCCTCAGCTACTTAGTGACGCCCCTGCAACTTAGTGAGACCCTGTTTCAAAATAAAGAATAAAAAATTGGGCCGGAGGTATAGCTTGGAGGTAGAATGTCCCTGGGTTCAATTCCCAGTACTGCAAAAGAAAAAAAAAAAAAGTAAACATTTAACATAAATAAATGTTTTAAATCCCTATCAAAGCTCAATGTGTTTCCATTTATTTAGAATGCAACTTCGGATTTTTTTTTTTTTTTTTTTTTTTTTTAGTGGTACTGGGGATTGAACCCAGGGGTTTTCTACCTCTGAGCCCAGTCCCATTTTATTTTTTAATTTTTGAAACAGAGCCTCACTGAGTTGCTGAGATTACAGGTGTGCGTCACCACACCTGGCCAAAGTCTCACTTTTTAAGAGGTGGCTTATGGAGTTCTGAACCCTGGATGTTGTCAAGCGCTATTTGTGACTCTCATAACGTATCATACTTTTTCTGTTGGAAGGCACGTCTCATCTCCCTAGCTAGACGCCACACACATTGGTGAGGGAGGAACAGGGTGATCTTGGGTTTTGCGGCAGTAGGTTTAAGGTATCTGTAGAACGTCCAAGAAGGAGCTGGAAATATGGAATCCAGGAGGAGAATAGATTTTTGGTTTTACTTTTGGTACTGGAGATTGAACCCAGGGGCATTCACCTTCAAGCTACACCCCAGCCCTATATTATTTTTTATTTTGAAGCAGGGTCTCACTAAGTTGTTGAATGCCTTGCTAATAAGTTTCTGAGGCTGGCCTCAAGCCTGTGATCCTCCTTTCTCAGCCTCTCAAGTACTAGGATTCCAAGTGTACACCACCTGCCCAGCTAAGAATAAAATTAATTAATTAATTTATTTACTTTGCAGTACTGGGGATTGAACCCAGGGGCATTCTACCTCCGAGCTACACCCCTAGACTTATTCTTTATTCTTTATTTTGAAACAGGGAGGGTCTCACTAAGTTGTGGAGGGCCTCCCTACGTAGCTGAGGCCGCAAACCTTCCATCCCACTGTCTCAGCCTCCCAAGTCCTGGGAATCCAAGCATGCGCCACATGCCCAGCTAAGAATAGAATTTTAATTAGAGTATTTAACATGCAAACTATTGCAGACACCTTTGGGAATCCATTCCCCAAGGAGGCACCCACTGTCACCCTGGGGTCCCCTAACCTGAGGCTCAGCGCACTGCCTCTTTCCGATCACATCCTCCGTCATCTACAAAGAGCAGTCTCCTCCTGACGCTCTTCCCTCTGGGCTGCTCTCTTGCAGACTCGCCAGCCTGTCTTCGTGCAGCTGCTCCAGGGCGTCTTCAGGGTTTAC
The DNA here is from genome assembly GCA_004027655.1 of Graphiurus murinus. Taxonomy (NCBI): domain Eukaryota; kingdom Metazoa; phylum Chordata; class Mammalia; order Rodentia; family Gliridae; genus Graphiurus; species Graphiurus murinus. The sequence continues at coordinate 82,060 of PVLC010003503.1, read as the reverse complement.
CACTGCAACTGGTTAATGCCGAGCCAGAAGGCCTCCGTGGAGAGCTGCATCCGGGTACTCTCCGACGTAGGTAAGAGGTGGAGTCCGTTTGGATATAATGGGATGGAAACTAATGACGACCACTGTCATGCAGCCTGCCCTCCCTTCCTTTCTTTCTTCTTCCCTTCTTCCTCTTCCCTCCCTCTCATCCTTCCTTCCTTGTACTGGAGATGGAAGCCAGGGGCATTCTACCTCCAAGCTATACCCCTATCCCTTTTTATTTTTTATTTTGAAATAAGGCCTCATTATTGCTAAGGCTGGTCTTGAACCTGCGATTCTCCTGTCTCAGCATCCCAAGTACTAGGCTTTCAGGCATGAGCCACCACTCCTGGCTTGCTTTAGCCTCTGTAAGGTCACAGACAGGTAGTTGCAGAATCACCCCTGAAAAGAAGCTCTTCCTGCCGGGGCGTGGTGCACACGCTTGGAATCCCAGTACTTGGGAGGCTGAGGCAGGAAGATCGCAGGTTTGAAGCCAGCCTCTGCAACTTAGCAAGGTCCTCTGCGACTTAGCGAGACCCTGTTTCCAAATAAGAAATAAAATCGGAGCCGGGCGTGGTGGCACACGCTTGTAATCCCAGTAGTTGGGAGGCTGAGACCGGAGGATCCGGGTTTGCAGCCAGCCTCAGCTACTTAGTGAGGGACTCCGCAACTTAGGGAGACCCTGTTTCAAAATAAAGAATAAAAAATAGGACTAGGGCCGGGCGTGGTGGCACACGCTTGTAATCCCAGCATTCGGGAGGCTGAGACCAGAGGATCCGGGTTCACGGCCAGCCTCAGCTACCTAGTGAGGCACTCCACAACTTAGTGAGACTTGGTTTCAAAATAAAGAATAAAAAATAGGGCTGGGGGTATAGCTCGGAGGTAGAATGCCCCTGAGTTCAATCCCCAGTACCACAAAAAAAAAAAAAAAAAAAAAATAGGACTAGGGGTGTAGCTCGGAGGTAGAATGCACTAGGGTTCAATCCTCAGTACCGCCAAAATAAATAAATAAATAAATAAAATTGGGCTGAGGGTATAACTTGGAGGTAGAATGCCTTTGGGCTCAATCTCCAATACCAAAAATGAAAAGCAACTCTTCCGATTGTTCATCCTCTCTCATATCTGCCAGGCCAGCATCTCCCCAGTCAGAGCCGTGAGTTGTCAAGTGCGATGAGTTTTGAATAAACAACATTCCGTGGTCAAGTGTGAGCCAGATCTTGGCAAGTCACCGTGCACACACTTGCTTAGGGTCCTGGGAAGTCCCTCGATCCAGACCCTAGTTTGTTTAGTCCAATAGATGCATTTGACGGTATGCAAACTTTTTTTTCCTGTAAAGTACCCATCAAAACCCAAGGAACACCCATTCTCAGAAGCGATATACTAGCCAGGCATGTAGCATTCCTGTAACCAGTACTTGGGAGGCTGAGGCAGGAGGTTTGAGGGTTTACAGCTAGCCTCAACAACATAGCAAGACCCTCAGCAACATAGCAAGACCATGTTTCAAAATAGAAATTAAAAAGGGCTGGAGGTGTAATTCAGAGGTAGAATGACGCTGGGTTCAATCCCAGTAGCAAAAAATAATCCCTGTGTCTCACAACTCACAGCTAGATTTGAAAGGAAGTTCAAACATTACTTCTTCCTTCACCCTGATTTGCAGACTCTTATGTTTTGTTTTTTTAATTTTTATTTGGCAGTGCTGAGAATTGAACCCAAGGCCTCACATGTGCTAAGCAAGCACTCTCCCACAGAACCCTTTAAAAAAAAGCTTCCCCCCATGCATAATAAATGCACTTATTTCTGGGATACAGTATAAACATTTGATACATGCATACAATGGCTTGGTTGCATCAGGGAAATTAGGTTTCCTTTGAGGTAGAAAGTTTGAGCCAGGCATGGTGGTGCACACCTGTAATCCCAGTCCTAGGGAGGCTGAGACAGGAGGATCACAGGTTCACAGCCAGACTCAGCATTTAATGAGGCTCTCAGCAACGTAGGGAGACCATGTTTCCATATAAAAATAAAAATAGGGCTGGGGGTGTAGCTCAGAGGTAATATGTCCTGGGTTCAATTCTCAGTACCACAAAACAAAACAGCAACAAAAACAGAGGTAGGAACTTTGAGTTCCTCTCTTCTAGTTAATTTGAGATCGTAGTAAGTTGTAAATGATAAACACCCTACTATGTCTTAGAACATTCCAGAACTTCCTCCTCCTAACTCTACTTTGGTATCCGTTGTCCAGCCTCTCTCTATGCCTTCTCCCTCCACCCTTGCCAGGGTCTAGTAACCCCTGTTCTGTTCTCCTTTTCTATAAGAGCTGCCTCAGAACGCTCTGTTTGTTTTTGTGATAGTCAGGACTGAACCCAGGGGCATTCTGCCTCCAGGCCATACCCCAGACCTCTCCTGTTTCTTCATTTTGAAACAAGGTCTCGCCAAGTTGCTGACAGCCTCTCTAAATTGCTGAGGCTGTCCTCAAACCTGCCATCCTCCTGTCTCAGTCTCCCAAGCTCTGGGCCTACAGCATAAGACACCACCTCCAGCAGGAAGGGATGTTTTGAAAGTGGGGACACCCTTTCCCTAGTGCTGGGACCCAGACTTGGCAGAGATGGAGGCTGAAACCCACTGTTATTCTTTATTTTGTAAGGGGAGGTATGGTGGATTATTTGGGGTGGCGGTAAGCCTTCGTCCCATCTCTTTTTGGGAGGGATACTGGGGATTGAACCCAGGGGGTTCTACCTCTAAGCTGCACCCCCCCAGCCCATTTTATTTTTTATTTTGAAACAGAGTCTCATTAAGTTGCAGGGGGTTTCGCTAAGTTGCTGAGGCTGGCCTCGAACCTGCGATCCTCCTGCCCCAACCTCCCAAGTACTGGGATTACAGGCATGCGCCACCTCATCTGGCATTCCCGAGGCAGATTTGACTGACGTATTTTTTCATGATTTGACTGGAGTTGGCCTTTTTTAGGCAGGGAGAAGAGAAGCCCATATCGGAAGAATGGCTTGCGTCATTGCCAATACTGCCTTGTGTCATGGTCCACCTACGTCAGCACTTTGTATTTTTTTTTTTCCCTGTACTAGGGATTGAACCCAGGGGTATTCTACTTCCAAGCTACACCCCCAGCCCTATTGTTATTCTTTATTTTGAAACAGGGTCTCACTAAGTTGCAGAGGGCCTCACTAAGTAGCTGAGGCTGGCTACGAACCTGCAGTCCTCCAGTCTCAGCCTCCCAAGTACTGGGATCACAAGCATGCGCCACCACGCACACACGGCTCAGCACTTTGTAAATTGTTGCACAGAGCAACGAACTTGAAAGAGAAGTTTTAGAAAAGCAGCTCACTGGCTGGATGAGCTCCCTGGCTTGATAATTTGTAAAGTACAGGAGCATATCAGTGTCCTGAAGAAACCATTCATCAAGGAAGCCCATTTAGCTGTCACTCTGGCTTGTCCAAACTTTATGTCCTGAACAAACGAAGATTCTTCAGAGCTATTTCACCCTGGGAAGCCTTACTCTAAGGTCGTGGAGTGGAGTGTAGCTCCTGTCTTTGCTCTCGGTAACGTGCAAACGACCGGGCGTGGTGGCACACACCTGTGATCTCGGCATGTGGGAGGCTGAGGCAGGAGGATTGCAGGTTCCCAAGCAGCCTCAGCAACTTAGGGAGAGCGTTCACAACTTAGTGAGACCCTGTTTCGAAATAAAGTATAGGCGGGGCATGTAATACACTTATAATCCCAGTGCTTGGGAGGCTGGTACAGGAGGATCGCAGGTTCAAGGACATCCTCAGCAAGTAGTGAGACTCTCATCAACCTAGTGAGACCCTGTTTCAAAATCAAATAAAATAGGGCTGGGGGTGTAGCTTGGTCGTAGAATGCCCCTGGGTTCAATCCCCAGTACCAAAAAAAAAAAAAAAAAAAATTAAAAACTAAAAATATAAAGAAAATAGAGTTGGGAGCATACCTCAGAGGTAGACTGTCTCTGACTTCAATCCCCAGTACCTCCAAAAATAAATAAAATAAGTAAATACATAAATAAACGCCGTGCAGGCTAACACTTGATAGGCATGGAAAAAAATCTACCAGATGGGTGAGGAGAATCTAGGGTCATGCCCAGGTGCACAGCACACACTTGTAGTACCAGTACTTGGGATGTTCAGACAGGAGGATTGCAAGTTGGAGGTCAACCTCAGCAACTTAGCAAGACCCTATTTAAAAAAATATAAAAAGGAGCTGGGCCTAGAGGCACAAGCCTGTAATCGCAGTACTTTGGAGGCTGAAACAGGAGAATCGCAGGTTCGAGACCAGCCTCAGCAATTTAACGAGGCCCTCTGCAACTTAGTGTGAGACCCTGTTTCTAAATAAAAAATGTAAAAATAGGGATACAGTGTAGCTTGGAGGTTGAATGCCCCTGGGTTCAATCCCCAGCATCACAAATAAGATAATAAAATAAAAATAAGAAGGGCCAGGGATGTAGATTAGTGGTATAATACCCTTGGGTTCAATTCCCAGTAAAACACACACACACACACACACACACACACACACACACACCTCACCAGTCATCTTTCTCCTTTGCAGCCAAGAGCCGGGCCATCGCCATTCCTGTGGACCTGGACAGCCAAGTCAACAATCTCTTCCTGAAGTCGCACAATATCGTGCAGAAAACAGCCATGAACTGGCGGCTGTCGGCCCGCAATGCCGCCCGCAGGGACTCTGTGCTGGCAGCTTCCAGAGACTACCGGAACATCATCGAGAGGCTGCAGGTAACGGGCGCCTACCCTGGCTGGGGGCTCCCCAATCACAGCTGTCCTTCCTCGAGCGGGGGACACCCGGGCTCGGCCACAGGGAAGTGTCGGGGAAGACACATAGTCAGTCACATGTTGTAACAGATGTGCAGGTCGGTATCCCAGGCTACTTAGGAAGACCAAAGTTCCTGGTCTCAAGGGTCCACCTAAGCTGACAGCCTTCCTGGTGAACCACGGGGACTCCACTCTTATTGGGATAGAGTATTTAAGCATTACAAGAGGATGCTTAGAATAAAGGCATCAAAGGTCCTCTTTCCCGTCACCCTGGGAAGTTTAGCTTCTCTGATGATGGGTAAACAAGTCCACTCATCCCTGAGAGAGGAGTTTTCCATCAGAGTGAGAAAATGAACATAAAAGTATCATGCACATCTAGTTGGATTTCACTTTTTTTTCCTCTTAGTTCTTGCCAGGAGATCTGAGGTCCGTCCGTTAGAGCGTGGTCTCAAGCCAGTGTCTTCTGTGCTCATTGCCTTGCAGTGGTTTGACTATAGGAAAGTGACTTAATCCTTCCGAGCTCCAGTCTCCTGATTTGTAAAATAGGATAATAGGAAGCCGGACACCGTGGCATATCCCTGTAATCCCAGTACTTGCAGGAGGCAGAGACAGGAGGATCACAGGTTTGAGGACAGCCTTAGCAGTGTAGCAAGGCTCAGTAACCCTACTTCAGGGTCTTATTTTGAGACCCTGTTTCAAAATAAGAAATAAAACTCAGAGGTAGAATGCCCTGGGGTTTAATTCCCCAGTACCACACACAGAAAAGAAAGAAATGGTGTGACCTTAGGAAAGCTACTTTACTCCTCTGAGCCGTAGTCTCCTTATTTACAAAATAAGATGATGGGAGCATGTGCTTCCTTGGGGTGATGGAGCATTCGGGGAGTTGATCACAGGTGCCAGTTAGCTAGATCTCATGACACAGATGACACCAGTCACTTTATTCTCTTTGCCTGTTCCGGCGGTTGACTGGGCTCGGCCAAGGGTCCCTTGCTCACTCACATACGTGTGTCACGTGGTGCTGATTGTCACCTGGGACCTGGGCTGCAGTTCCTGGTGGAAGCAGCGACATGGAGCCGCCCCGTGTGGCTTGGGCTTCCTCACAACATGGTGGCTGGGGCCGAGAGGAGCCTTTCTAGAGAGAGAGAAGTGAAAGCTGGACTGTCTCCAGCACCCCCAGAAGTCACAGAGCATGGAGTCGGCTGTGGCATTGCGCAAAGCGGCCCCTGAGGTCCGCTCAGCTCCTAGGGGAGGGAGTATGGTCCACCGTGTCGCGGGAGGAATATCAGTGTCACACTGTAAGAAGAATGTAGCCAGCCGTGGTGGCGCACGCTGGTAATCCCAGCACGTGGGAGACAGAGACAGGAGGATGGCAGGTTTAAGGCCAGCCTCAGCAATGTAGAGAGACCCTGTTTCAAAACCAAAAAAATAAAATAAAATAAAACGGTCTGGGGGTGTAGTTTGGAGGTAGGCGCTGCTGGGTTCAATCCCCACTACCACACGCACACACATGCACACAAACAAAAAGCCCGTCGGGTTTGAGTGCTCGGTTAAGAGCTGCTGCGCTGATCGTTGTTCTTGTTGTGACTACTGTTACTGCCGTATGACTATGAGGACAGTAACTGTTAAGTTACGTGAAGTCACGTAACTTATGTAAAGACAGATGCCACATTGTGTCCTGGTGTTTGCATCAGTCCGTGCTGGGCACTGGGGAGATGTCACTCGAGAAAAGCCAGAGAGGATCTTTGCAGTCAGACGGTCTCAAGTTTTCCAGGAGAAACAGGCATTAATCAGCTAATCAGACAGGTACCTTCCCACCATTGCTTCGCCATCTTTGTGGTCTCTTTCTGATTGCCGAACGTCACACGTTTGACCATGCGGTGCACATGAATCGCATGGAAAGTTCAGACTTTGCAAAAGATGCAAGATTTCATGGAACACACGAATGTGGGGTTAAAGCACTGTGCTTCAGTCCCGTGCAGATCGTTGGAGACAAGTAGTTTCCAGAGTCAGGGAGAGGAAAAATTCACTGGGAGATTCCAAAGGAAAAAGACCCTCAGAGAATTTTGCAAAAGTGACCCTCTTTTTTGGACTGCTATGGAAGTCGGATGAATTAAGGAGTGTCGCAGCCTCCTGTCTCACAATCTTGTTAGGAAATCCCCCCTCTGCTCTCTGAAATAAATATATATATTTGACTTATCAAATATATATATTTGACACACTCCTAATGTGTCCTAAACATGGTTGAGTGGCTATAGTTACCAGCCAATTTTGTTAAGTATAAGGTAAAATTTATCTTCATGGGGTTTAATTTTGGTTTGGGGTAAAGGGTCTGTCAATTCTTTCTCGACGCCAGTGGAGTCGTCAGTGGAGGTGCACACAATTGAAGTGGCTTCCCCATGCAGATCTCCTGGCTTTCACGAGGCCCTCCTGTGTTACCCCACGTGCGGCCCCATCGTAGCGTGCTTCTACTTAAGTTCCGAGTCAGCAAGCCGTAAGGCAGGCTGGAGCATCTTTTGAAGAAAACGTCTCATCTGTTTTCTGTCATTTGCCTTTAAATGGTGTTTGCTGTGCTGGTTTTGCTGCTCTTTCAACTTCTCTGTTTTCCTTTCCTACAGCTGTGTGTTTTGCATTTGAAGATCATCATACTCTCAGGGTACATGTCTTCAGCATGTTGATATAGCATGTTCATTCATTTGTGGTCTCATGTTGAGTGACTGTTATGTAAATAATTCATGCTCATTGAAAAACAGATGACGCTGACAGGTAGAGGAAAATTAGAATCACGTATAACCCCGCCACCCAGAGAAAACCAGTAGCGGTGTTTTGACATATATCCTTTAGATAACGATATCGTTTACAAAAAGGAGCATCATAAGGCGGGCATGGTGGTGCATGTCTATAATCCTAGTACCTGGGGGACTGAGACAGGAGGATGGAAGGTTTGAGGCCAGTCTCAGAAACGGAGTGAGACCCTCAACAACTTAGAAGACCCTGTTGCAAAATTTAAAAAAAAAAAAAATTTAAAAGGGCTGGGATGAGCCAGGCGTGGTGGCTCACGCTTGTAATCCCAGCATTTGGGAGGCTGAGACTGGAGGATCCAGGTTCTCGGCCAGCCTCAGCTACTTAGTGAGAGGCCCTCCGCAACTTAGACCCTGTTTCAAAATAAAGAATAAAAAATAGGGCTGGGGGTGTAGCTTGAAGGTAGAATGCCCCTGAGTTCAATCCCCAGTACCAAAATAAATAAAATAAAATAGCATCATAGAGTTCATACTGATGTTGGACCATTTTTATACTCATAGGCATCTTTCTATGTTGTTAACTGCATTTATTTTTTTTTTTGCATCCTATTTTAAAATGTATAATAAGTCGGGTGTGGTGGTGCACGCTTGTAATACCAGTACTTGGGAGGCTGAGACTGGAGGATCAGGGTTCGTGCCCAGCCTCAGCTACTTAGTGAGGCTCTCCATAACTTAGTGAGTCCCTGTTTCAAAGTAAAGAATAAATAATAGGGCTGGGGGTGTAGCTCCGAGGTAGAATGCCCCTGAGTTCCATCCCCAGTGCCTCAGTATGGGTAGCATAAAACCACGGGTGCCGGTCTGTTTGCCCTTTGCTTTCTTGCATTGGGAGGTAATGTGTCAGGGCCCACTGGTCAGCATCGAATGATTTGAGATAAATGTCAGACAGTACTAAAGTCACGCTCACCCAGTTGAGCCAGGGCTTGTGCCCAGCATCGTGACTTGGGGTGCAGCTCGGGGTCCTCCCCCTGCCGCAGCAGGCTCGGCCACGCCGCTGACCAAGGCCCGCTTCCCTTCCAGGACATCGTCTCGGCGCTGGAGGACCGGCTGCGGCCCCTGGTGCAGGCCGAGCTCTCTGTGCTCGTGGACGTCCTGCACAGACCCGAGCTGCTCTTCCCCGAGAACACAGACGCCCGGAGGAAGTGTGAAAGTGGCGGTTTCATTTGCAAGTAAGCGGCCCTCTCTCTCTCTGGGTGGTCAGTGGCCGGAACCCTGGCAGCCATCTGTCCCTGGAGGAGGAGTCCTTGTCTCGATTTGTAACTTTGAAGAATGCAAGGTCGTGTGCTAGAGTTTGTCTGTGAAATCCTACTTCCTGACACTTTCCTAGTGGTGGTGTTATTTTGGGCGAGAACTCCTCGTTTTAATCGCGTGTCTGTTCACTCATTTTCCATTTGGCCAGCCTCAAACAGAGCACCTACTGTGTACTGTGGTTCAGACATTACACAGTCAAGACCCTCCAGCTCTCAGAAACCTCCATCCTAGCCGGGCATGGTGGAGCACGCGAGGCTGAAACGGGAGGATCGCAGGTTCAAGGATAGCCTCAGAAACTTAGCGAGACCCTGCTACAAAATAAAAAATAAAAAGGGCTGCGGGTGTAGCTGAGAGGTATAGAATACCCCTGGCCTCAGTTACCAACCCCGGACCTGCATGACCTCAGTCTTTTTTCTAACAGTTTGGGAGTTTCTTCATTTATGCCATTGGGCGTCATTAAGAAGAAACAGGCGGTCCTGTGACTAAAAACCTCCCTGTGATTTTCACCCCAAGGTTACTTGGGGTGTCTAGCTTTGGGGGTGACCTCCGCCTCCGTTTTTTACTTGAGACCCACTGAAGACAAGATTGTGGATAAGGCAACCGTGTGTGTTTGCCCAGTCACCATCCTCCTGAGGTGTTTTATTATTTTTTTTACACTGTTGGCATATTTGAGCAGCGATCCCCAGTGGGTAAAGCGCCTCACTGGATGAGTATACCTCTGTCTTGTTTTCTCCCTCCATGTAATCTGCCCATTGTAAGCGGCCGTCTCCACTGACGGCCACCGACCAGCAGGTGTCGCTGTCGAGCCATGGTCGCTGCCGGGCTCTTCCCTGGGCAGCGAAAGCCTGCAGCTTGTTTAACTGGGAGCACTTGGTAAATATTTGTACTTTCACTGACCAGTTACAGTAAGTTACTAGTGTTTTGTGCAGTGTTTTGGATTGAAAGATGGTTCCACGGATGTAATCTATGGTTTCCCCCCCCCCATTCAGGTTAATAAAACATACTAAACAGCTGCTAGAAGAAAATGAAGAGAAGCTTTGCATTAAAGTCCTGCAGACGCTCAGGGAGATGATGACCAAAGACAGAGGCTATGGAGAAAAGGTACTGCCTTCTGTTTCCACGTCAAATCCGCACTTTAAGATTCAGTTGAAGGGCGAGGGCATTTTGAAATCCACCTTAGCGCAGGCATTATAGAGCTTAACTTTGTTTTTTCGTAAGCTGTTTATCTTGTTGCTAAAGGTAGCTAAGTCATGACTGTCTCCTTAAAGTCAAATACGCTGGGCGGGGGGGTGTAACTCAGTGGTAAAGCACGTGTCTAGCAATGCCCTGGGTTCCATTTCTAGCCCAACAACAACAACAAAAAAAAGAAATTGAAACACACACACACACACACACACACACACACATTGATTTAGGTGTCACTCTCACCACGTAATGTAATGTCAAAGAAGCAGTCACACGCTCTTTCTTATTCCGATTCCCAGTGAGAAGCAGCTGGCTCTTGTGTATGGCTGTCCACATTCCTGAATTTTGGGCTCCCGCTAAGCATACCTGTGGGCTTACTTGCTGCTTTCCGATGAGACGTTACACAATCCTCCCAGGGCACCAAGAAACTCCCTCCAGTTCTAACTGGAAGTAAGGCAGGCAGACACGTCCACCATGCTGAGTGAGATTGTGAAATGGACAGTCCCCATGACCTGATCCGTCTTGGCCTCTGCAGCGAGCGGGGGTTTGCCAAGACCGTTCCACACGTCTCCTGAGTTGGGCAGAGTGGAGCAAGCACAACCCCACTGCCCTCTTTTTTGCCCCAGCAAAGAATCGCAGGCATGAGTTTAGTCTCATTTGAAGGTAGTCACACTCACTAAGCGTCTGCCAGCCACTTCCAGCAATCGTTTTTAAGTAGCTAAACAGGCATCAAGGGGCTCAGCAAAACTCATTTTTCAGCTCTCAGCCGAAGCCGTGATAATTAAATGACAGCCTTGTCCAAGTGGATGGTGACAACTGGATCATCACAAGTATGAAAGTCTGCAGGAATCTTGCTTTCCAAGTACACAACATCTCTCATTAACATTAGAGCAACTTAGCCGGCTGTGGTGGCGCAAGCCTGTTAACCTCAGTACTTGGGAGGCTGAGACAGGAGGATCACAGGTTCAAAGCCTGCTTCAGCAACTTAGTGAGACCCTGTTTCCAAATAAAAAATAAAATAGGGCTGGCGGTATAGCTCAGAGGTAGAATGCCCCCTGGGGTCACACACACACACACACACACACACACACATTAGAGCAACTTAAGTTAGAAAAAGAAAACAAAACAAAAGTAATAGCTCCTTATTGTGCTATATATTCCTCCACTGTCCCCAAATCACAAGGCATTTAAATGTTACTCCAAATGTTTAAAATATATAAATTAAAAGGCAAATAAGTGCTCACTAATTAGAAAATAGGTTTCAGCCGGGCGTGGTGGCACACGCTTGTAATCCCAGCATTTGGGAGGCTGAGACAGGAGGATCTGGGTTCGAGGCCAGCCTCAGCTACCTAGTGAGGCACTCCACAACTTAGTGAGACCCGGTTTCAAAATAAAGACTAAAAATAGGACTGGGGGTGTAGCTCGGAGGTAGAATGCCCCTGAGTTCAACCCCCAGTACCGCAATAAATAAATAAATAAATAAATAAATAAATAAATAAATAATAAAAAATAGGACTGGAAGAATAGCTCGGAGGTAGAATCCCCCTGAGTTCAATCCCCAGTACCGAAAAAAAAAAAGAAATTAGGTTTCTATAATTCAATAGGAATTTCATGGAGGCACCTTGCCAGGCAGAAGTTTATAAATAAGAATAGTAGAGCCAGGTGTGATGGTGCACGCCTGTCATCCCAGTACTTGGGAGGCTGAGGCAGAAACATCACAGGTTCGAGGCCAGCCTCAGCAACTTAGTGAGGCTCTCAGCAACTTAGCCAGATCCTGTTTCCAAATAAATAAAAAAGGCTGGGGGTGTAGCTTGGAGGTAGAATGCTCTTGGGCTGAGTCCCCAAAACAACAAAACAAAATAGTAAGATGCAAAGAACCCTCCTGCAAGTGAGAAGTTACGAGCCGGCCTGCTCATATAGACCTGTACTGATGCCTGGGTGTGTCTGGCTCTAGGTAAGGGGCAAAGGAAAGAGGGAGGGGCTGAGGGCACTTCCGGGAGTTAAGGACAGGCAGATGGCCAGCCCATGAAAGGGTAAATCCCTGAGTTTAGAATTCCTGGGCCTTCGCTGAGGTTCTTGGACCTTAGCTCAATTTCCTTGGCTGCAGAAGAAATTCATTACATTCAAGGAGAGAGGCTGGGGGGAAAGGGGACTTTCTTTCCAGACTGGTTGGGACTGTCACCCCCTTTTCATAAAAACGGGAATCCTCTAGGCAAGGATAGGAAATGCCACGCACCAAGGAAGGCATTCTGGAGACCCATGTTTAGTCAGCAGCTTCAAAATCTACAGCACAAGCTGGGCGTGGTGGCACACACTTGTAATCCCAGTACTTGGGAGGCTGAGACGGGAGGATCGCAGGTTCATAGCCAGCCTCAGCTACTTAGTGAGGCCCTCTGCAACTTAATGAGACCCTGTTTCAAAATAAGGAATAAAAAATAGGACTGGGGGTATGGTTCAGAAGTAGAATGCCCCTGGGTTCCATCCCCAATACCACAAAACAACAACAACAAAAAAACTACAGCACATACCTCAGGAGTGGGCCCCAGGCTTTGTAAAAAAATGCCAACTAACATTCACACTGATGGAATAGAGGGCGCTCCAGTATCTGTTTCTCCTGATCTGGGAGTGGGTATGAACTGTGCTTCCTGAAGGCCTTTTGAAGATACTTTGAAGGTTTACCAGCTGTCCCTTTTGACTAGAGCCGTGTTACGCACAGGTCCAGGGTAGACGCACCCGGAGCCCAAGAACTCGGCTTTCTCAAGCAAACCAGCCAGCCCTGCTCTGTAAAGCAAGGGAGGCTTTCTTAGGTGTAGAGGCCGCCCCCTCCTCCCGGCCCAGTGTGCCTGTCAGTTGCTTCTGATGGGTCACTTGTCCCATGACTACCACTGACCTGGGGACGTCTGGGGCTGCTGCGCTCCCCTGAGTTTTCACAGACCCTGAATCTTCAGCTCAGAAAGGGCTCCAGGCCTCACCTCACCCCGGCCTCCCCTGTGCTTGCGGAGGCCAGGCTAGTGTCTGAAATGGCGTCCACGGCCACACAGAGTGCCTACAGCAGGTGCGGGACTAGAATCCAGGTCTCCTGCATACCCACAGGCCCTGGCCCCGGGGTGTGTCCGCCAGCTGCCCGCCGGGCTTTCCTGCCATTTTTCTCCTAGCCGTCGTCCTTGCAGAGATGAGGCCCAGGGACCTTTCCTCGCCTCCACTTCTTCATTCAATGTTAGGACTTTATTAAGGTCACCGATAAAAAAAAAATAAAGTTGAAATCGTTCTTTATCATCCTGTTCAAAAATGCTGGTGGGCTTCTGAGAGTCTGCTTGCCTAGAAAGCCAAAGCAAAAGCAAAAGGTCATAGAGAACTGTCACCTCTATTACCAAGCCCAGTCACCATTATCAGGATGACTTGCACTTTTTAAGTCTGATATGTCTCCAACTCGTTTCCTGGAGTGTGTCTTTAATAGTGACGATGACCTTTACTGACCTCTTGCTAGGTGCCCCCCCCCCAGCCTAAGCACATCTCCTACCTCATCTCAGATCAGCCTCAGAGATAGATATCGCTATTGGTATTAACTATTTTTAAACCTGAGCGAGAAGAGGCAGGTTCAGAAAGTCGCCTGGGGTCACAGAGCTAATAACGAGGGAGCCAGGAACTCAAACCCAGACAGAAAGTCTGATTCAGGGACCGGCTCTTCACCCACCACGGTGTGTTTTGAGGTCCACCTACAGGCTTCATATTTAAGTTTTTATTAATTTGCAGGACTGTGCAAATGATAAGGAGAGTGGCCCTAAGGGCATCAAGTTTAAGAAGCAGAACTTAAATATCTAAGCTTCAGCTCAGTTAATTGAAAACAATCTCCACTCGATACCAAGTGACTACAAATTGTGATCGTCCCCAAGCCCTCTAGAACCTACTGTTTGATCAGATGCCATGCAGGTGTCAGCTTACTGAGTAGCTAGTGGTCACCCACTTGTTTTGGTCCACTGCCCCCAAGAATGTGTGTCCAAAACTGTCACAGAGGATGAAAGACAGGGGCTGCAGAAGATTGAAGAAGGATGTTAAAGATTGTGAATCATGACCACTTGTTGGCCCATTTTTCTCTTACTGTAATGAAACACCTGAGGCTGGCTATATTCTAAAGAAAATAGGTTTATTTAGCTCCCAGTTTGAGAAGCTTAACGTCCAAGATGGGGTGATCCCATTGACTTAGCCTCTGGCGAAGACCAAAATAGTGATTGACACCATGGTGGGAGCCATGTAGGAGCAAGAGATCATGTTCTGAGCCAGGAGGCCAGAGAGGGGATCAGGAGTCGGGCTCTCTGTTATACCACTCACTCACAAGCACCAACTCAAGAGTCCCAGAAGAATTACCTTCTTTTCTTCTGAGGGCTGGCTGCCCTTGTCCTAAGGACCTCCCTGTAGGTTCTGCCTTTCCTGGCACAACCACACTGAGGTCCAGTCTCCAACACACGCACCCAGAGGGACAGGCTCACACTGTATCCAAACTGTAGCACTCTCTTCAGAATTAAAAAAAAAAGTCATTTTTAACTACGAAGACTCCAAAATGCAATGGGACAGCAATGCATGTTCTTTCTCAGAGTGATAAATGTTAAAAATTATCACCAAAATAGTGGTGAAACTTATTTTTGTATGAGGCGTGTAGTTTATTTCTAGCCCATGTATTCAAAGCGAATAAGCTTTAAAATTATATCAGCGCTGGGTATGATGTGCATGCCCGTAATCCCCATACTTGAGAGTCTGAGATAGGAAGATTGTGGTTTTGGGAACAGCTTCAGCAACATAGCGAGACTCTCAGCAACTTAGCGAGACCCTGTTTCAAAATAAAAAGGCCTGGGGGTTTGGAGGCAGAATGCTCCTGGATTCAATCCCCAGTACGAGAAACATCGTATCAGGGCTGGGCATAGTGGCATATACCCATAATCCCAGAGGGGGTGACAAGAGGATTGCTGGTTTGAGGCCAGCAGCACACTCTTTCAAAATAAAAAAATAAAATAGGGCTGGGGGTGTAGCTCGGTGCTTGGATTCCATCCCCAGTACCACACATGCGCGCGCACACGCACACACACAGACACACACGCACACACACACACACACACACACACACACACAGATTATATCAGGACTGTATAATGATTCTGAATATGCAGTTCCTACTAAACTCCACTTTTGATTTACAGATTAAACTATGTCTGTGTTTAGGGGAGAAAAAAACAAACAACAAACAAAAAAATGCCCATAGCTAAACATCTCTAAAATTTAATCTGAATCTCTTTCCAACTCACAGAGAATCTATGGGTTCCTTGGGGTTCAAAGATTGAAAAGGGGGTGCAGTTATTTTATGCATTGGCTTCTCTGCTGTTCACTGTAGGTTTTTTATTAAGCTGCTGTTGACTTAAGTTATTAGTCAAAGAGGTTTAGAAAGAAATTCAGAGGCCAGGAGCTAATGTAAAAGGATCTCTTGGAATTTATTTAAAATTGCATTTTCCCTTCTGAATAGGAGTAGCTGTTTTATTACCAGAGAGTGTATGACCTCAGGAAATACCAGGGCTTCCATTTCGTACAAATTGTCCATCCTCGGTTAATTACCAAAGCTTCTTTGTTCTAGGTGAATGAAGTGTTAGCATTCCTCGGCGCTGGCGTTTCTGCCAGCCACTTCAATTTGCAGAGCATACTAAATCCTAATGAAGCGTAATAAAAAATCACTCGAGGACCACTCAGCTCTCCTTAAATGAGCATAATTGTGATAATTCTCTTGTGTTTTTTAATTTCCCTTGGACTTGATGCTAATCAACGCTGTGTTACTAATATCACTTGACTTGGCACAAATTGTGCTAGGGGAAATATCCTTCTGTCAGTCAGGAACAACACAAGGCTTGAGATATGTTGCTCTTATTACCTGCAAAAGTTGAGGTTGGTTCTGACTGAGCCCCCCACAGCATGGGCTCTGACCCCCCCCATTGCATCCATAAACTCAGTCTAAAAAAAGAATTTTTGACACCAAGCGTGGTGGCACACACCTGTCATCCCAGTACTTGGGAAGCTGAGACAAGAGGATCGCAGGTTCAAGGCCAGCCTCAGCAAGTTGTGAGACTCATATCGACTTAGTGAGACCCTGTTTCAAAAATAAAAATAAAATAGGGCTGGGGGTGTAGCTCAGATGTAAAATGTCCTTGGGTTCAATCCCCAGTACCACGAAGAAAAAAGAAAGAAAGAAGGAAGGAAGGAAGGAAGGAAGGAAGGAAGGAAGGAAGGAAAGAAAGAAAGAATTTTCCTCTAAATTGAGTTAATTTTACTTTAGTCTTTTATTCTATTCTTTCCTGCTCCTGGGGAAAAAAAAAAAAAGTGTGTGTGGGGAATCTACCCATGTGCCCACGATTACAAGAGAGTGTGAGGCTCACTTGATACCTGGTTAAGTGACTTGTGAGCTTCCGTGCATGGTGACAGAAGTCCCAGCGCAGATGTCCCTGTGAGCTGTGAGCTGTGACAGCCTCCACATTGTCCACGCCCCTTCAAACAGCCGCCATCTGACAGGGCCTCAAGGTGGGACGGCCAGCCGTAGAGCAGATTTGCAGCTCTGACCCTCGCCGGCTTCTGCTTCCTTTCCTAACGTATCTTTCTTTTTCTTCTCCCTTTTTTCTTTTCCAGCAAATTTCCATTGATGAATTGGATAATGCTGAGGTTCTCCTTTTGTTGCTCTTTTGTTTTGTTTTTGTGTTCCGTGGTGGCGTCTCCGTGCCCCTCTTCCACTCGGCCGTGTGCTCTGTCTGCCGGTCTCAGTACTGTCTAGTGTGTGACGTAGCGCGTCCAGCCTGGTAGTAAATGAAGCCTGTTCTGTCTGCGTTAGCGTTCTTCACCAGTCTGTTGCCTTCGTCCTCGGAGATCCCGTCTGAGTGTGGATGGAGATCCTCTCAAGTCCGATAACATTTCGGTCACTCGCTGTCTCGAATCTATACTGAATTTGTGGTTGATGTTGACCATGAACCTATCTCTGAAACTCAATTTTGATATTTATAGAAGGAACTTTTCTAGAGCCGGGCGTGGTGGTACACGCTTGTAATCCCAGTACATGAGAGGCTGAGACAGGAGGATCACAGGTTCTCGGCCAGCCTCAGCTACCTAGTGAGGCCCTCCGCAACTTAGTGAGACCCTGTTTCAAAATAAAGAGTAAAAAATAGGGCTGGAGGTGTAGCTCGGAGGTAGAATGCTCCTGGGTTCAATCCCCAGTACCACAAAAAATAAAAAACGTTTCTATCTATGCAAAGAGATAGAATTGCATTGGTATAGTTGAAAATGGCAAAAACAAACGAACGAACCCACTACTCTCTTGGTCTGTGTTGAAAAATATTGAGTGTGAAGACCACGCAGACATTTCAGAAGGCCGCATGGATTCCACAGTGCTGGTGGAGACTCCCTGCCCCAGGATTACAAGTTCAGGGTAACCACAGCTTCCCCTCTAAGAAAACATCCTTGTGTCCAGAGATTAAGGTGTTCTCCGGTGGCTTCTATATTCATGTGTCACGTTAGTTGCCCTGGAGACTAACAAGTGGGCGGCCATTTTATTTGGGATTTGGCAGACTTTGGTACGTGATCTTCAACATTCTTGCCCTGTTCCTAGGCTGGTAAGTAAATGGTACCAGAAAAAATTAATTTGAGAAGTTAATACATATAATTGAGAGGGTTTAATCAGTTGGGAAATTGAGTACACTGGAATAGAATTTTTTTTTGGGGGGGGGGTACTAGGGATTGAACTCAGGGGAGTTCTACCTCCAAGCTACACCCCCAGCCCTATGTTTTTATTCTTTATTTTGAAACCGGGTCTCACTAAGTTGCGGAATGCCTCACTAGGTAGCTGAGGCTGGCCGTGAACCCGGATCCTCCGGTCTCAGCCTCCCGAATGCTGGGATTACAAGCGTGTGCCACCACGCCCGGCTTGGAATAGAATTTTATTTGACTTTTTAGAATCACTTTTCTGGTCTACTTTAGAGATCCAGGCCTTCTTTGAGGAGAGCAATTAATACCTTATTTTGGATGGGATCTAGCTACCAGATAGAACGTTTTCTACCATACTGTGTACTTTAATGAATACACCACACTTTCAGAGAGATAAAGAAATGGTTCCTATACCTGAGGAGAGGTAGAATTGCAGACTTAAGACCAAAAGCGCCATGTGCGGCTGTGGATCTGGCCTGGTTGTCTCTGAGGGGCTGATTCTAGCCCACGTGGGCTGAGAGACACGGGGCAGGACCGGCACAGAGCTGGCTCAGCCCTGAGCTGTCTGCACGTGAATTCCATAAGCAGAGTTTTCCTTATGTAAATCACACATGGGCAGGTGAAGAAGCTATGCCTTCTGGGATAAATAAGTGGGAAAAACAAAAGTCAGGCATGGTGGCACACGCCTATAATCCCAGTCCTGAGGAGGCTGAGACAAGAGGATCGAAGGTTTAGAGGCTGGCCTTAGCAACTTGGCAAGGCCCTCAACAACTTAGTGAGACTGTTTCAAAATAAAAAATAAAATAGGGCTGGGGTGTACCTCAGAGGTAGAATGCCCTGGGTTTCAATCCCCAGTACCAAAAAAAAAGGGGGAGGGGGATGGGAGGAAGTATAACAGCTTAAAGCATTGCTTCAACTACAGTGACTTTTGCTGTTTACTGTTTAGGGTTATTGGTATGCCAGAAAAAATATCTTATGCTGAATTTCTCTGCCAGTATCCTTCTGTACTCTTGTGTCTACCTAGTGCTGTAAATGCGTCACTGACTTAAATTTTCCCCTGAACTTCTGAGGTTGGGTTTCTGTTTGCTTAAGTGCACATCAAGTCGGGAAGGCAAAGGCTCCCTGGCTGGAGTCTCGGCGTTGTTAGCATAGCGCCCTGTACCAGAGTCACCGTCGGTGCGCTTTGCCCCTTCACGCTACAACTCGGGGCTCCTGGCGGGGAGTTGATTGCTTGCTTACGGAAAGATTCCACAGTTGGAGCAGGTGTGTTTATAATTATACTCTAGGAAATAAAATACTGTCTGTTTATAAAAGAAGAATGTTCTGGCAGGCTTCTGGATTCTTTGAAAATTCCCTGAGGAAGCAACTGTGGATTCCCTCTGTGTCGTTACCCCTGGTAACGGTCAGAGCCCCAGGACACGAGCACCCTGGCCCCGGTCCCTTGGGCCGCTGGATCTGGCCCTCTGAGCAGAGACGACTGCTTGGCCTTTATCCTCGATGCAGTTCTGGAAACTACCTCAGCTCCTGTGGCTTCTCTCCCAGCATGCCTTGAGTCCGTGTGCTGCTGAGATCCTGCAGCCCTGCACCAGTTTAAGGAGTGCTCGGGCCGGCCCAGGATTAGGGCTCTATGCCCATATTCCTAAGTATAGTAGGAGGAGCCCTTCAGGAAGGCCTGCCTGGCACCCCCGGTCCCGCTAAGGAAGGGCATTGCCCAGGGAGGACAAAGGCCAGGGGGGGCGGGC
The DNA here is from genome assembly GCA_004027655.1 of Graphiurus murinus. Lineage (NCBI taxonomy): Eukaryota > Metazoa > Chordata > Mammalia > Rodentia > Gliridae > Graphiurus > Graphiurus murinus. The sequence goes on along the minus strand of PVLC010003503.1, from coordinate 62,554 downwards.
CGCGGGAGCCCGTGCACACAGCTTGGCCTGGCCGAGGCACACGCCCACTGTGTCCCCGGCAGGCAGGGCGGCGCTGAGAAAGTGGGGTGAACCGAGGACAGGCAGAGACTCCCCGCAAGAGCCGTGCACGCTCTGGGCCCGCCGCAGCTGTCCTCTAGAATAAAATCTCGTTTGACGTCGGCAAGCGGGCGGTTGGGGTTTTGTTTTTGTTCCTTGGCAAATAAAGGGGCAGAGTCTGTCCCCGCCCTGATTTGATCTCTTCCACGGGGGATGTGGGGGGACAAAAGGGGGGAAGAAGGAAAGGAAACAGCTTCCATTGATGTGACTTGCACTCCTCTTTTTTTTTTTTTTTTTGGCAATACTGGGGGTTGAACTACCTCCGCGCTATACCCCCAGCCCTATTTTCTATTCCTTATTTTGAAACAGGGTCTCACTAAGTTGCAGAGTGCCTCATTAGGTAGCTGAGGCTAGCCTTGAACCCAGATCCTCTGGTCTCAGCCTCCCAAATGCTGGGATTACAAGCGTGCGCCACCACGCCCAGCTTCCTCTTTGTTTTTTATGTTATTTTCATTTTTGTTTTTTATGGTACTGAACCCAGGGGCATTCTACCTCTGAGCTACAACCCTAGCCCTATTTTATTTTTTATTTTGAAACAGGGTCCATAGTTGCTGAGGCTGGCCTCGAACCTGCAATCCTCCTGTCTCAGCCTCCCAAGTACTGGAGTTACAGGGGTACACCACCACGCCCAGCCCTTCGGCTCTTCTTTAAATTTGAAGTTTGATGGGTTGTTATATATATGTACAACTGTATAACTATTCCCAAAGTCAAGATAAAGTGTCTTTATCACCCCCAAAAGTTCCGGTAACCCATTCTTGGCTTTAAACAGATACCGGCCGATGGTAAAGACATTCATTTCTCTGACTAGTTTCTGAGTGTCTGTTACATTTGAGGCAGGATGCCAGGGGTGTGGAATCGGTGGTGCCCCCACTAGACACAGAATGGGCCACCCTGGACCTTAGGTTTCATTGCAGAGACAGACAGTAGTACCAATTAATGTAAAACTGACAGGTGTCAGTGCTAGGATGTGTTAGAAGAGAGGTCAATGGAATCCTGGAATGTGCCAGGTTAAGAATAGGTGAGGGCCCCAAGACACGGTGGCGTGGGTCATTTTTCTAAACAGAGGCGGCAGGCCATTCAGAAAGAGCCTCGTGAGGGGCTGCTCCGGCTTGGGCAGACGTGGTGAGCAGCACAGGCGTCCACCTTGCTGACCTCTGGGTGTCCTTGGCAAGGAAGGCGTGTTTAGAAAGAATGTGCTGTAGCTCCGGGATGCGTCCACAGTCCGGCCATTGAATTGCTGTCACTGGAAGCCTCGGGTGACAGCTAGCCGCGTTGCCTTTCTGCATTGAAGCAACAGCAACAGGAAACTGGCCTGCCGTTCCCGTTACCCAGGCGGCTGCAGCCTGCTCATCTGGGTTCGCCTCTTCCATCCCCCCGGCTGCTTCTACAAGCAAAAGTTGCTACCGACAGAACACTAACATTCCGGGGAGGGAAAGAGAGAAGAGAGAGAGAGGGAGAGAGAAGGAAGGCCATAGAATTGTTAGATTCCACCTTCAGGGGGCGTACTCATGACGTGCAGCTGGGCGGAGGTGTCCTACTTTTGTACATTGCTGTGAACTGCCGAGAGTTGGGCACCTGCCAACATTCAGGCGGCCGTTACATAAGAGCTTCTTTTTTTTTTCTTTCTTTTTTTTTTTCCTGGAATTTAGGCTCACTACTGATGTGTGACCTTCAGCAGTAATTGCCAATAAATGCAGCAGGGCTGTTTACTGTTAGGCACTGGAAACCACAGAGCCAGCTCAACGCAGAGCAGACAGAAGCTACTGCGGAGTTCGGAGAGGTGGTTTTTTGTTTTGCCTGGAGTTTTTCTTTTTCTTTTTTTTTTTTTTTTTTTTTTTGTGCGGTACTAGGGATTGAACTCAGGGGCATTCTACCTCCGAGCTACACCCCCAGCCCTATTTTGAAACAGGGTCTCACTAAGTTGCAGAGTGCCTCACTAGGTAGCTGAGGCTGGCCTCGAACCTGGATCCTCCGGTCTCAGCCTCCCGAATGCTGGGATTACAAGCATGCGCCACCACGCCCGGCTTCTTTTCTTTTTTTTTTAATGCTGAAATTATTCCATAATAACTGAAGTGGTATCATTTAGTCAAACCAGAATGTGTTTTTTTTTTTTTTAAAAAAAAAAACAATTGCACTATTGGCTTCTGATGAACTTGTTCTATAAAATATAGGTAAAACTACATTTTGGTAACAAAGTCACTTTTATTTTGTTTCTAAACACAAGTATAGATAAAGAGAATTATGTTAGGAGATGTGAAGATTTAAGGTTGTTCTACTAAATGCTAGATAACTTCTATTCTGGTTCAATTTTCCTTAAAGGCTTTCTCTTCTTTTAAAGGGTTTTCAAAGACCGATGAAGATCAGAGCCCAGCACACCTATTTACAAGTTCATTTGCTGTCATTTATTTTCTCCTTATGAGGTTCTGAGTTAGGTAAAAAAGAACTGAGGGGCTGGGCATAGTGGGGCATACCTGTAATCTCTGTACTTGGGAGGCTGAAACAGGAGGATTGCAAACTCAAGGCCAGCCTCAGCAACTGAAGCAAGATTCTTAGCAACCTAGGGAGACCCTGTTTCAAATAAATAAATAAATAAAAAGGGCTGGGAATGTAGCTCAGAGGTAGAATGCCTCTGGATTCCATCCCTAGTGTAATGTAACACACACACACACACACACACAGGAATCAAAGACTTATTGAGGGGTTGGAGATCATAAATTCCTTGTGATATCTCGCTGTCTACATCTATCATAGTTATATTTTTTTCTTTTCTTTCCTTTCCTCTTTTCTTTCTTTTCTCTTATGGTACTGAGGATTGAACCCAGGGACATTCTACCCCAGCACTACACCCCCAGCCCTATTTTATTTTTTGTTTTGAAACAGGGCCTCATTAAGTTGATGAAGGGTCTCGCTAAGTTGCTCAGACTAACCTCAAACCTGCAATCCTCCTGCCTCAGCCTCCCAAGTACTGGAATCATAGGTGTTGCACCACCATACTCAGCACGCAATAACATTTCTTGATTTGTGTTCGGCTTCTACTAGGATAGTCCACGCAGGTTTAAGGCCAGCCTCAGCAACTTAGCAAGACTCTTAGCAACGTAGTGAGACCCTATTTCCGAATAAAAATAAAATAGGGCTGGAGAATGTAGCCTGGAGGTAGAAGGCCCCTAGGTTCCAGCCACAAAAAAAAGAAAGAAAAACCTTTATGGAAAAAAAAAAAATCCTTTAAGCAGTGCTTGTATCCCATTACTTGGGAGGCTGAAACAGGAGGATCTGGGTTTGTAGCCAGCCTCAGCTATTTAGAGAGGCCCTCCACAACTTAGTGAGACCCTGTTTCAAAATAAAGAATGAAAAATAGGACTGGGAGGTGTAGCTTGGAGGTAGAATGCCCCTGAGTTCAATCCCCAGTACCACAAAAAAAAAAAAAAGAAATCCTTTAATAATACAAGTGTACCAAGAAACTCATTTCATTTATTAAATTCTACCTTGTACTTTGGGTATTATATATTGTATTTATGTAGCTGTTGTCTTCTTTGAACATACCTCGCTTATTAAGATGCTTATATTTGTCAAAATTAGCAGCTTATAGCCATAAAATCATTTTATCTGCAAGGAGACCTCTTAAGAGGACTACAGTCCTCACAGGAGGAAATGCTGGTATAGGCTGTGGGTTATTTTAACCAAAATAAGTATCAGGTTCGGTCTGGTTTTTTCCATGCCTAAAAGCATTTTATGTCCTAGCAGGCTGTATTATTTGGGGAACTTGCCTGTTAGATTTTATGAAATGAAGTTTACTGAAAATACACCAAGCATGACTTCACATTTTAGCTGGAAGGAGTCCCAAAGAGTACCTGCTCCCGGCTCCTTGAGCAGGATGAGGGGCAGAGGCCCAGAGAGGGTCATCGCTGGCTCAGGGCCTCTCGGGGCCAGGCCCAGCCCTAGATGACCACGCTCACTCGGTGGCTGCCTGCGTCCCATAAATGGACTGCATTAAAAACTGCCCTGTTCAGCCGGGCAGGGTGGTGCATGCCTGTAATCCCAGTAGTTAGGAGGCTAAAATATAGGAGGATCGCAGATTCAAGGCTAGTGCATGGTACAAAAAAAGAAAGGCCAGTACCAAAAAAAAAAAATTGTCTTTCTCATAAAATTATTATTTTTGTGTGTGTGTGTATCTGTGTGTCATTCTGGGGATTTAATCCAGGGACATTCTGCCTCTGAGCTATACCCCCCAGACCTATTTTATTTTTTCTTTTGAGGCAGGCCTTGCTAAGTTGTTGAGGCTGGCCTCAAACCTGCGATCCTTCTGTCTCAGCCTCCCAAGTACTGGGATTATCGAGTATCATTTTGAAAATACATCTACCTGAGCTCTACTTCAATTTTCCTAGCCATGCCAGGGCTTTGAACCCCTCTGCCCCTCCCTGCCCCTAACAGGAGGCTGGTTGGATGCTTTTCCCTGATTCTGGTGGAGTTGGGCTCTGAGATGAGAGTTCTTGTGTCCAGAATCGAGCGAGCAGTGCTCCAGTATGCCTGGGTGTCTCTGGTGGAGCAGGTCCACCCTCTGTCTCTTGATTTCCTCTGACCTATTGGGAAACACCAGGTTACCTGGTGACAGCCGTGTGGTAAGAGTTTTTTTTTTTTTTCCATCTTGGGGATCAAAGTTCCACGGTGGTTACAACGAACTGGATCTCCAGACACTAGATTGCACGGCCACGCTTTCAACACCTGCTCTGACCTTTGCCCCCACGCCTGACAGCCACCTCCTGGGCCCCTGAGGTAGAGAGCTGTCAGAGGCCAAGGTCACAGGCAGGACGGGGAGCCTTGGCCTCTGTCCCTGGCCCCAGCTGCTCTGCCCCTTGCACCATAGCCATGCCCCTGGTGTGTGACTCGTCTCCAGGGCAGTCCAGGCAGGGTCCGGCGGTCACATCTCGTGTCATCTCCCTGCTCCACGCCTGTGTCCTTGGCACAGACGCGTGGCACCGTCTTCACATGGAGCGGTGGCCTTTTTCAGGTCACGCTTTGTAGCCGCCACACACGCCTTCTCATCGTCGGCTTGTGTGTCCTTTGGCAACATAGTCCCTCTCCTCTGTAGGGGGTGAGAGATTTTGAAGTCGAGGGCAGAGTGGCGGCAAGGGGTGTCTCCGGGGCCTGGCACGGCACGGACCCAGGCCGAAAGCCCCCGAGAAAAACACACGGGCCAAACCCTTCCACAAAGTGCCCCGGATCCCAGAGCCCTGTCCCTCGCGCCTGAGCCTGAGCCTTGCACTGCGGGACTAGGAGTAGAGACGAGACGCAGGACCCTTGATCCAGGGAATGACCACACAGCAAGGACCTTCCGCTCCGTCTCCCCACCCTGACCCCCCAGGGGGGTGCCCGGCCCAAGCCCTGGCTCTTCCTTTGAGACCTCTTGTTATAAGACATAGTTCCTTCTTGGTGAGCAGTACCTAGGTTTTTGTTTTGTTTTGTTTTTATCTCCTTCCTGGTTCGAAATGTCTTTCTTGCACCTTGGGCCAGTTGCCTCCACCACATTCGGTTTAGTTTCCAAGAGCCAGAGTCTGGTCACCCAGGTGGCTGAAAGCGCAGAGGGTGCTCTGGCTGGGTCACCTCACCCTTGACCTCTCCTTGTGTATTTCGTCCTTGAGTGTCCGTCTCTGGTCTCTGCGCGTCTCCGTGGCCCACGATATGTGAGTGCCACTTCTAACAGGACTTCCTTTTACTCCCACCTAGCTGCCGCCAACTCCGGAACCCGAGAACTCGACTGAGGTGTGTCGCTTGCCCGTATTTGCAGTGCTGGCAAAGATGGGTGCTTCCAGTTGTGTTGGAATCGTGGTGGCGAGATGTCTGTCGCGGCAGCGGGCGTGGGAGGGGTCCCTGGCTGGCTGAGAACTGATCATTGTTTCGGATGTGGCTCTGGGTGTGGAAGGAAAGTCCTCGGGAGATGGAGCTAGACCAGGCGTCCCCAGGTGGAGAAGGAGCCTCCTGGAAGGCATTCCAGAATGACGAGATCTTTCGGCTGTCACACAGAATTGACTTTGGATCCCGTACAAAGATGACACCGTTTTGCAATTCTGAATGTTAATTTATAGTTTTCACTGAAACTGCTCAGAATGTGGTGGTTTCACAGCGTTGTTTCTCTTCTGTCCTGCCTGCCCCGCCAGCTAGACTCTCTCAGGGAGGGAGTGGAATTTACTAAAGGGTGTCAGCTCAAAGAGAAGTTTGGGAGGGGAGGCATATTTCCAGGTAGCAAAATTTACTTTCAAGCCGGGCGTGGTGGCGCACACCTGTAATCCCAGTACTTGGGAGGCTGAGACAGGAGGATCGCAGGTTCAAGGACAGCCTCACCAATGTAGAGAGACCCTCAGCAACCTAGTGAGACCCTGTTTCGAAACACAAAAATAAAAATAGGACTGGAGGTGTAGCTCAGAGGTAGAATGCCCCTGGGTTCCATCCCCAGTATCTCTCTCTCTCTCTCTCTCTCTCTCTCTCTCACACACACACACACACACACACACACACACACACAAATACTTCAGAAAGCATCCTAATATCATCCAAGTCCAAGCTAGAATGAAGTGGACTTCATTTGAGAGAGGAATTCTATGGAGAATTTTAGAAATAGAACACCAGTGAGGTGGAATAGAGAGGTTGCGGTGTGGGTGCTTTCTAATGATCAGTTCGTCGGATTCTAATCAGACCTCTGCGGTGATAGTTTTGATTAGAATGCCTGTCTGTCGGTGGGTTGCGGGGAGCGCCAGCCCCGTGTATGTGTCTGCCCAGAAGCGTGTGTTAGCGATGTCCTCACGCATGCGCTGTAATGCACGTCTGAGTCATCGGGACCTGCCTGGTTGCGACTTGCTCTACAGCCCCCTTTGGGGATCATATAATGCAATGTCATATTTGAAACTTCATCAGCTGCCAGAAAACGAGGTCAGACAAAAAGTCACACGTCCGCTCATTTTAAACAGTGCGGAGGGGTCGAGGGATGAGGACATGCTAGCACAATCTAAAGTCATTGAGCATTAGTAGCGGGGGGAAAAACACAAACAGGCCTGTTCTTTGGTGTCGCCCTGGCTGTTGAGGAGCTTGCGCTGTATGTTGTGTGTGACTGACGCTGAAGATGGCAGTGTCTCCGTAGTGTCCTATTAAAATGGAATTTCTGCATGCTTAGCAGGAACTTGAACCAAGTCCACCCCTGAGACAACTGGAAGATCATAAACGGGTATGTAGTCCTGGGTCCTGCGTGTCAAGAGCTGATGGCCGCAATCTTGCCCTCAGCCACACACCGAGACTCAAAGACAGCCATTGTTGTTAATATTATTAAGACATTAATCGGCTCAGGACCAATCCCACCCAGCCTTTTGTGTAAATGAAACCAATGGGTAGTTCTACCTAGTATCCGCTGATCAGAGCACTGTACCCAGCCAGGCTCCAAGTAATGACCAAGGAAGTTTTCCTTGCCTCCCTTTCCTGTGCTGGCTTTCTACTTAGATGAAGTCTAAAATAATTTTTTTTCTGTCCTGATGATCATTATAGAAAATGTAGAGTAAACACAGAAAGCTACCCAGCTGTCAACACTGTTAATGTTCTCTTATTTCCTGCGACCACTTTTTTTTATACCCAGGATCATGTATCTCAACAAAGGCACACACATTCTCATTGTTGTTGGGATGATTCTAAGTGTACAACTTTTGTACCCTCTCTTTGCCATTTAATGTTACATCTGAGCTTTTTCTTTTTTAACATCTTTAAAAGTCAACAGTTGCCTAAAAGTTGCCCCAATTTAACCAAATGGTTGGTAATGTTTTCCTTCAACAAGGAAACAAACGTGGGTGTCTTTGAATGGATTCCTACAAGGGGAATTCATAGGCAAAAGGATACTTTCTTACGGTGCTAGATTATGCATAGCCAAACCATTTTATGTATATTTCAATCCACGAGAATGCCGATCGGCCCTGATTTTGGTCTTACGTGTTTCTGGAAGATAACAGGAGGATCACAGGTTTGAGAACAGCCTCAGCAACATAGACTCTCAGCAACCTAGTGAAATCCTATTTCAAAAAATAAAATAGGGCTGGGCGTGGTGGTGCACGCTTATAATCCCAGTACTTGGGAGGCTGAGACCAGAGGATCCGGGTTCCAGGCCAACCTCAGCTACTTAATGAGGCACTCCACAACTTAGTGAGACCCTGCTGCAAAAATAAAGATTAAAAAATAGGACTGGAGGTATAGCTTGGAGGTAGAATGCCCCTGAGTTCAACCCCCAGTACCGCAAAATAAATAAATAAAATAAAATAAAAAATAGGGCTGGGGGTGTAGCTCAGAGGTAAAATGCCCCTGGATTCAATCCTCAGTACCATAAATTAATTAATTAAGGTTAGTGAGACTCTCAGCAACCTAATGAGACCCTGTTCCCTGTTTTTGTTTGTTTGTTTGTTTGTTTTTTTAAGGAGCTAGAATACCCCTGGGTTCAGTCTCTTAATACCACAAAGAGAGAGAGAAAGAGAGAGGGACAGGAAGGAAAGGGAGGGAGGGAGAGAGGAAAGAAAGTCATCTGTGTCCTGGAGAATTTATGCCTGCGTACCTGGGTAGCCTGGCATTCCTTTGCTCTGCTCACACGCCTGTGCCCCGCCCCACATCCCAGATTCATCCTCTCTCCGGCAGCCCCCTCACCAAGCGCACCTTACATTCAAACTTCGCCATCCCTGCCTGCGCCAAAGTGTTGTCCTGGGTCTTAGAAGGAGCTGGCAAAGGCACCGAGCACCCCGTGTCCCCTAGGCTCTTGAGGGACTCAGTATTGGAAAACTTTAGCATTACTGGGCACAGTGGCGCACATCTGTAATCCCAGCACTCGGGAGGCTGAGACAAGAGGATTGTGGGCTCAAGGCCAGCCTCGGCAACTTAGGTCTGGTTTCAAAATAAAAAAGATAAAATAGGGCTGAAAGTGTAGCTCAGAAGTAGAATGCTCCTGAGTGCAATCCCCAGCACCCCCCTCCCAAATAATTTAATTACAAAATGATGCAAGAGTTTTTGTTTTTGCTTTTGTTTCTGCTCCTATTTTGCCAGGCCCTAGGTATGTGATATAGTTGACCTCCCTGTGCCTCAGTTTCTTCCATGTAAACTGGGAATGATGGCATCCTCCATCCCTTAGGACGATACGTTCGGAGCACCGATCCCGGAGGCCAGAACACAGTTAAGGGATGCCAGCCATCATATTGGAGCCCCCTTGCAGCCTAACGCTTAGGTGATTTTGTTGACAGCAGGAATAGGGAAAGGAAGGTGTTTTTAAAACTCAGATGCTAGCCGGGCGTGGTGGCGCATGCTTGTAATCCCAGCATTTGGGAGGCTGAGACTGGAGGATCTGGGTTCATGGCCAGCCTCAGCTACCTAGTGAGGCACTCCGCAACTTAGTGAGACTCGGTTTCAAAATAAAGAATAAAAAATAGGGCTGGGGGTGTAGCTCGGAGGTAGAATGCCCCTGGGTTCAACCCCCAGTACCGCAAAAAAAAAAAAAAAAAAAAAAAAAAACCTCAGATGCTGCCTTAGCACTGGCTAAGGGGCGAGAGAGGCTGGTCTTGCCCGAGACACATGACCTTTCAGTGGCTGGAAACTGGGGAACCAAAACTTGGCTTCCCTGGCCTTGGTGTGTGGCAATATTAACTCCTTAGTGCCCCAGTCAAGGGGAGCCCTCACGCCCACCCCCTTCATTCGCCACTAGTAGAACCAATACAACTCAGGCTCTTGGCAGAGCAGCAAGGAGGGTGCTTGTTCTCAGTACTCCACGTCACTGATTTAACAGAACACTTAGTACAAATGAAACTCTCTTTAACTTTTCCTTTTCTTGGTCTTTGGTAATAATATATGTGATTTTCTTTTTATTGGAGACAAACATCTGATATTTGTTTTTCATACTGTGGTGTAACCGCTGGGGGGGAAAAACTGGCATTATTATTATTTTAATTTATTTATTTTTGTGGTACTGGGGATTGAACTCAGGGGCAGTGTACCTCTGAGCTACACCCCCAGCCTTATTTTTTTATTCTTATTTATTTATTTATTGTGGTACTGAGAATTGAACTCAGGGGCATTCTATCTCTGAGCTATACCCCCAGCCCTATTTTTTTATTCCTTATTTTTTTTTTTTTTCAGAACTGGAGATTGAACTCAGGGGCATTCTACCTTCGAGCTATCCCCCCAGCCCTATTTTTTATTCTTTATTTTGAAACCGAGTCTTACTAAGTTGCAGAGTGCCTCACTAGGTAGCTGAGGCTGGCTGAGAACCCAGATCCTCCGGTCTCAGCCTCCCGAATGCTGGGATTACAAGTGTGTGCCAGCCACACCCGGCTTATTCCTTATTTTGAAACAGGGTCTCACTACATTGCAGAGGGCCTCACTAAGTAGCTGAGGCTGGCCACGAACCTGGATCCTCCTGTCTCCGCCTCCCAAGTACTGAGATTACAAGTGTGCGCCACCACACCCAGCGGCATTATTTTTTTATAATGGTGGCACAGCCGAGCTCTACAGCTGAAGAAGTGATGTTATTTGGGGACATCGTATAATGTCACCTTCCCTTCTTCCAATCAGATTTCTTAGCCTGGTACATCGTGAATGGTTTAGTCCTTTTGAGAAGTTTATCTCAAATGATTAGGAAGGTTTTTCTCTGCAGATTTTAATTTTTTCCTAAATTAAACCAGTGGCTCAGAAGAAAGAAAAAAAACAAAACTAGAATTTTCCTTGAGTCTAAGTTTTTACACTAGGGATTTACATAACTTTTAATAATGCTTATCCGTTTTCTCTGACAGTCCCCATTCACCTAAAATTCCCAAACTTTCTTCTTTCAAAAACAAATCTCATTTGTTACTTAAGAAAAAAAATCCCACTTGCTGTTTATATATATATATATATATATATATATATTTTTTGAGGGTATGTATATGGTGTGTATAGAGAAGGTAAGCCAAATATGTTCCTGAAACCTTATAATTAAGAGAGGGAAAAAGTTTGTGTGGCGGAATGTGTTCCTGTTTCTTTTTCCCCTCCCTGTAATGAGAACATTTCACGATATTCTCTTATGGGGAAATGGTACTGGTTGATGCATCTGTTGCTATGGCAACCACAGGCAAGGCAGGAGGGTAGCAAGTGGCCCCCGGTGTTTCAGCTTGGCCCCGGCCTGCAGCTCTCGGGCTTCCTGCCTGGCGTCCGTCTGCTCTCCTTTCTCTACCTCCCGCCCGCCTGGCTGCAGACTCCTCAAGGTCTTTCTTTGCTGGTGTACCCTGAAAACCAGGAGGAGGGAAGAGAAAAGCAGCCACCAGGGGGTGGAAGAAACCCCGAGTTCTTCAGGGTCCCTGTGGACCCGTAGCGTGAAGGCTCAGGGACGAGTGTGTGCGGGCGGGTCCCCTCACAACCCATGGCTGCCTGACCCCTGTCCAGATGGCCGAGGTGGCCGCAAGTCTCAGGGCCTCTGTAGCCTCTGCCTCTCGAACAGTCAATCAATCAATCAATCAATCAATAATCCCAAGCCAGGTATGGTGGCACACACTTGTAACCCCAGTGCTTGGGAGGCTGAGACAGGAGGATTGCAGGTTCGAGGACAGCCCCTAGTAAGACTCTTTTTTTTTAAAGTAAAATAGGGCTGGGGGTATAACTGAGAGGTAGAATTCCTCTGTGTTCAGTCTCAAGTACAAAAAAAAAAACAAAACAAAAAGCAATTTTCCCAGGCACTTCTGTGAATGTTGTCATGTTCATCCCAATGCCTGAGCAGGCACAGCAGTAAAGTTCTACTTTTAAAACTCAAATGGGACTCCCCCTGTCCCCCCTCCTGGACTGGGGATTGAACCTAGGGCCCTCCACCACTGAGCTACTCCCCAAGCTATTTTTATTTGCTCTTTTGAAAGAGGGTCTTGCTAAGTTTCCCAGGCTGGTCTTGAACTTGCGATCCTCCTGTCTGTTTCCTGAGTAGCTCTTGAGTGATCATACGCATGCGCCCCTGCTCCCAACACAAATGGGATTTCCCTCCTTCTTCTCCTTCTCCTTCTTCTTTTTACTTTTGTGGTACTAGGGATTGAACCCAGAGGCACTCTACCTTTGAGCTACACCCCCAGCCCGATTTTATTTCTTATTTGGAAACAGGGTCCTGCGAGGTTGAAGGGAGTCTTACTGCTTGCTGAGGTTGTCCTCAAACCTGCTATCCTCCCATCTCAGCCTCCTAAGTACTGGGATCACAGTCGTGCGCCACCACATCTGTCTCTCATTCTTTATTTTTTTTTTTATTATTTATTTATTTATTGCGGTACTGGGGATTGAACTCAGGGGCATTCTACCTCTGAGCTACACCCCCAGCCCTATTTTTTTATTCTTTATTTTGAAACCGAGTCTCACTAAGTTGCGGAGTGCCTCACTAGGTAGCTGAGGCTGGCCATAAACCCAAATCCTCCAGTCTCAGCTTCCCAAATGCTGGGATTACAAGCGTGCACCACCACACTCAGCTTCCTATTCTTTATTTTAAAACAGGGTCTCACTAAGTTGCTGAGGCTGGTCACAAACCTGCAATCCTCCTGTTTCAGCCTCCCAAGTACTGAAACTGCAAGCGAGCACCAGGAGGATCGCAGGTTCGAAGCCAGCATCAGCAACTTAGTGAGGTTGTCAGCAAATTAATAAGGCTGTCAGCAACTTAGCAAGACCTTGTTTCCAAATAAAAAATAGCCAAGTGTGGCGGTGCACGCTTGTAATTCCAGTACTTGGGAGGCTGAGACAGGAGGATCACAACAGGTTCGAGGACAGCCTCAGCAAGTAGTGAGATTCTCATCAACCTGGTGAGACCCTGTTTCAAAATAAAAATTAAAAAATAAGGAGGGCTGGAAGCCGGGCGTGGTGGCGCACGCTTGTAATCCCAGCATTCGGGAGGCTGAGACCGAAGGATCCGGGTTCGCGGCCAGCCTCAGCTACCTAGTGAGGCACTCTGCAACTTAGTAAGACTCGGTTTCAAAATAAAGAATAAAAAATAGGGCTGGGGGTATAGCTCGAAGGTAGAATGCCCCTGAGTTCAACCCCCAGTACCGCAAAAAAAAAAAAAAAAAAAAAAAGGAGGGCTGGGGATGTAGCTTGGAGGTAGCAGCCCCTGGATTCAATCCCCAGCATCACAAAAAAGGAGTTCTTGAGTCTGTATTTTAAAGCCCTGCTAGGTCTCAGCCCCTCTGCTAGACTCCCACTCACCTCTCCTGACCACGACGTCCCAGAGGGACCCTGCCTTGCTATGCTGCCTGGGAAGCCGCCCGGGGCGGGTCGTGACGCCATTGGCTTTTAGAAACCTATGGATGGGGAGCACAGTGGGAATCCCTCGGGAGCATGGGTGGAGATAGGCTAGAACTGAGAAGGAACCCAGCTCCCCTGTCCTCCCTGCTGACGCACCTTTGTTTAGTGCACGAGTCAACGATTTACTCACGCATAGCTGGGTTAGAGTTCTGAGAGGCGGTACATGCCCTGCCCAGGATTCCTTTGATTCCTCATATTTTTCAAACTTTTTTTTATATTATGGAAAAGTTGAAAGATATAACGAAGGAATCGGGAGAGTGTTGACGACCCTAATTCCTCGCTCAGTTTCACCAGCTCTTAACTCATCCCTCATTCTTTCCTCATTTAAACTCCTCTCCATCTCTCCTCCCCTCCTGTGATTTTAAAGCAAGTCCCAGACACAATGCCACTGGCTCCGTGATGCTCAGTTTTGATTGACGTATTTGATACCTAACACTAATTTATTTCCTATGCTTTTTTTTTTCTTCTTCTCTCTTTGACCCATTAACTATCTTTGTAAGAAAGGCTTACTTTTGGCTTATTATACCACTAGATTGGCTTATTCATTCTTACTCTGATGTCTTAATGTTTTCTTGGGGCTTTGTGAGTAAACCCCTAGGCACTGGAGTAACATTTTGATATGTAGAAGCTGACCTGTAAGAGTTTCAGTTGGTCCACATTTGATCAGATTATGCCAAAGTGATTTTTGTTTATATTATTGTCCATTGCTCTTCAGAATTACTTTTTTTTTTTCTTTTTTTTGCAGTACTGGGGATTGAACTCAGGGGCATTCTACCTCCGAGCTATACCCCCAGCCCTATTTTTTATTCCTTATTTTGAAACAGGGTCTCACTAAGTTGCAGAGTGCCTCACTGGGTAGTTGAGGCTGGCCTCGAACCAGGATCCTCTAGTCTCAGCCTCCCGAATGCTGGGATTACAAGCATGCGCCTTCACACCCAGCTAGAATTACTTATCTTTATCACTGTGTTAGTGGATACATGCATCAGATACCTAATATTCCAGATGGTCGCCTTAAAAAAAAAAAAAAAAAAAAAAAGCAGGCATGTTGACGCACACCAGTATTTGGGAGGTTGAGACAGGAGGATCGCAGATTGGTGGCCAACCTCAGCAAATGTAGGAAGGTTCTCAGCAACCTAGTGAGACTGTTTCAAAAGCAAAAAAATAATTATATATATAATATATATACATATATATATGTATATATATATATATATACACACATACATAAAATTAAAAGGGCTGCGGATGTAACTTGGAGGTAGAATACCCCAGTACCACAGAAGAAAAAAGTAGAAAAAACAACTTATTTTCCTGAGAAAATATTGACCTTAACTTCAGAGTTCTCCAATGCTTTTCTTAATTGTTTCTTTATTTATTTTTTCGCTGAGTGAAACCGAGCCACTCATACCTGAATCCCCCTGTGTGTTTTATGTGTTGGTCCATCGGCGATGCATTAAATTCCAAACCTGATTTCATTATCCTGTTTGAATTAAGGGTGAGGCACTCAGGCAAATTTTGGTCAACCGTTACTATGGAAACATCAGACCTTCGGGAAGAAGAGAGAGCCTCACCAGCTTTGGCAACGGCCCGCTGTCGCCAGGAGGACCCGGCAAGCCTGGGGGCGGAGGTAGGCCGTGTGTTCTGCCCGATGAGCTTCACCTGTGAACCAGGCTGGGCACGCCATGGCTGGGTGTCGCGGCTGCACAGGCCCAAGCTTTGACGAGTGTGTGTGTGTGTGTGTGTGTGTGTGTGTGTGTGTGTATGCGTGAGCACACGCACACGTGTGTTAGCAACTTGTTTTGCCTTTGGTCTACTAGAGATTGGATGTCTACACCTGTTCCCCTTGCAGCCTGTAATCCCAGTCCTCGGGAGGCTGAGACAAGAGGATCGCGGGTCTGAGGCCAGCCTCGGCAATTTAGCGAGACCTTCATCAACTTAAGGCGACCCTGATTCCAAATAAAAAAAAATAATTTAGGGCTGAGGATGCAGCTTAGAGGTAGAAGGCCCCTGGATTCAATCCCCAATACCACCACCATCACCAAAAATATATATATGTGTGTATGTATGTATATATATATATGTAGATGCTAAGTCTTTGCCCCCCTTTCCCATACAGTGACCCTCTTAGTAGTAATTGAATGACTCAAGGAACTAGATGTATGTACGTGTGTGGTACTGGGGATTGAACCCAGAGGCATTCTTCCCCTTAGCTATACCCCCTTTTATTTTTTTATTTTATTTTATTTTTCATTTTGAAACAGGGCCTCACTAGGGTGCAAAGAGTCTCACTAAGTTACCGAGGCTGCCCTCCAACCCGAGACCCTCCTGTCTCAGCCTCCCAAGGACTTGAGGTGACAGGCGTGTGCCACCATGCCCAGCAAGGAACTAGGTTTTGTTGTGCATTTTCTTGTGGTCTCTAGGACTCACGGTTCCCATAAAATGATGAAGGTATTGGTTGCCTGGAGGTTGAAAGCTCCCACTTGCTGAGTACTTGCTGAGTACTCATTGAGTACTTGCTGAGTACTCGCTGAATACCGGAAGTGTCCCCAAGTGCTTTCCCTCGTCTTCCTTTGCCTTCTGTGCTACCCATCCCATGGCAGGTACTATGGAAGTCTGTCAGGGACTCACTTCTAATTCAAACTAGGTGAACCTAGTCCTGACGCCTGTGCTGTATGCACTCTCACGCTCCCATTGGGGTTCACAAAAAGAAGATTCCTAGCCCGGCATGGTGACGCACGCCTGTAATCCCAGTACTTGGGAGGCTGAGACAGGAGGATGGCAGGTTCGAGGCCAGCTTTGGCACCTTAGCGAGGCCCTCCGCAACTTAGTGAGACCCTGTTTCAAAATTAAAAAATAAAATGGGGCTGGGAGTGTAGCTCACAGGCAGAATGCCCAGTACTGTGCACATGTGTACGCTCATATGCACACACACACACACACACAAAAGAAAAAAGAGAAAGAAAATGTGGATATCATTTTTTTTCTGTTCGCTCCCCCTCTCCAGATCTTGGCCTCTTGCCAAGCATTGAGTGAATGTTTGTTGAATGAATGAATGAATGAACAGATGAATTATGTGAAAGGCTGAGTCTGGGGTTAAGGTTAGAGGGTCCAGAGGTTTTGATAAGCTATCCTTTCTTAGGAGTTTTCTAAGAGATATTTTTTTTGATCTCTTAAACCAGTTCTGGGGAATTCTGCCCCCGGTAATTGCATTTTAATGTAATAGAGAGGCTTGGCTGGATGGCTTTGGGTCACACCGACATGTGTCGTTTTTTATCTGCCAGAGTTCAGTATCATATCTGCTACTGAAAAGTTGGGCATCTGCCAAGTGTGGCACCACCTGCCTGGAATCCCAGGACTTGGGAAACTGAGACAGGAGGATCACAGGTTTGAGGCCAGCCTCAGCAACTTAGTGAGACCCTCAGCACCTTAGCAAGACTCTTGGAAATTTAGCTATACCATTTCAAAATTTAAAAAATAGAGCTGAGAGTCTAGCTCGGATGTAGAATGTCCCTGAATTCAATCCCCAGTATAAAAGCTGGGCATCAGCCGGGCGTGGTGGCGCACGCTTGTAATCCCAGCATTTGGGAGGCTGAAACCGGAGGATCCAGGTTCACGGCCAGCCTCAGCTACCTAGTGAGGCACTCCACAACTTAGTGAGACCCTGTTTCAAAAATAAAAAGAATAAAAAAAAAAATTGGGCTGGGGGTATAGCCGGAGGTAGAAGGCCCCTGAGTTCAATCCCCAGTACCGCAAAAAAAAAACACCAAAAAAAAAACCAAACAAAAGTTGGGCATCCTTGGGCACGCACTTGATCTCTCTGTGTTAACAACAATGAAAACTTAACCTGCCTCGTGGGGCCTTTGAGAGGGTAAGAGGAGGTAACGCAGGTGAAGCATTGATTGTAGAACTCGTTGGCACGTGGTAAATATTGTAACGATGTCCCCGGCCCTCCCGTGTTCTGTCCCCGCAGGGGGAGGCTCCGGGTCCGGCTCCATGAGCAGGGGCGAGCTGAGCCTGGCCGAGGTCCAGTGCCACCTGGACAGGGAGGGCGCGTCCAACCTGGTGATCGACCTCATCATGAACGCGGCCAGCGACCGAGTGTTCCACGAGAGCATCCTGCTGGCCATTGCCCTGCTGGAGGGGGGCAACACCACCATCCAGGTAGGAAGCCACACCTGCCACTTCACACCAGGAGAGTGTGTGTGAACATGCTTGGCCGGGGTGGAGGGTGGGGCTTGTGACAGTAGCATTGCAGCTCCCCCGGGCGCCTCGGAGCTGGGCTGCAGGACAGAGGGAAGCGGGATCCGCAGGAGGCAGTCAGTGACTTAAAAATGGATTTGCTGCCCGACGTGGTGGTGCACACTTGTAATCCTAGTATTTGGGAGGTTGAGACTGGACACACACACACACACACACACACACACACACACACACAATTATTTAAAAAGTGACTTAGTAATTTAAGGGGAAGATAGAGTCTGAATTCCAAAGAAATCCCTGATCACAGGGGTCATGCTCGAGAGAGGGTGTTTTCTAGGACAGGCACAAGCGTGCCCTTGGAGAGCTGGAAATGCATTCTCCATCTCTGTCTGGATGGCAGCTACGTGAGGGTGTACATGTTTGCACACTGAGCTGTACACTTAAAATGTGTGTGATAACTCAATAAACCAAAGTTTAAAAGAAAAAAAAAGGGGCGGGGGAGTAAGACCCTGGACCCTGGACCTCACCTCGTGGGTGGGTGGGGAAGGGAGGAGGGAGGAGGGACAGGGTATTGGGGAACAGAGACGCCCCCACGGGGCCGGGGCTGGACCACAGCAAGCAGTGAAGGCAGCAGATGGGGGTCGGAGGCCCCGGTCGCCCCGCTCAGGCCTGCAGCTCACGCTGGGGAGGGCCGCCGGCGCCCAGAACCTGGGGATCAGGCGACGCAGGGCGCACAGAAGCTGCTTTTCCTCCGAGCTCTTTATCTCGTCTAGTAATTATGAATATTAGTTTCATGTTTTCACACATCGATGACTCACGGGCTGGGGATCCAGATGAAACGCCGCCCTGGTGCTCCTGGTCTCTGGGGAGGCGGGGGAGCCGCTTTCTCCCAGGGAGCGGTGCTGGGGAGGGGGCGCCGGTGCACACACGGGGAGCTGGCCCTCGAGGGCTCCCCAGCCCCTCTGCCACCTCTGGGGGCCCGTTCTGACCACAGACAGCCTGTGGTTCCAGGGAAGTTTCTCCTACCGAGGGTCGACTAGTCAGACCCCCTGACCCCCAGCTTCTCTCCCCTGGGAGAAAATGGTGTGAGCTGGCATTGCTTGCAGCCAAAGCCCCAGGGAGGGTGCCTCAGCGCATCCTCTGGAGCGAGGCTGGCTCTGGCAGCCATTAAGAGCTGCTGAAGCTCTGTGCTCCGTTCCGGGCAGGTCAACCCGGCCAGAACTCTGTGATCACTTCCTGTGGAGCGTTATGTGCACGGTCTGGGCTCAGGCGGGCTGGCCTGAGAGTTATTATTATTTTTTTTTTTTCCTGATGACAGGTAGTAGGAAGGGCATTAGAGGGAAGTCGGCAGGGCTGTGTGGATCCAGAACTTTCAATTGTCTGTCCAAATAGATAGCTGCAAAAGAGGGGTTATGTTTAACACCATCTCCTCCCAAGATTTGGTAGCTGTTCCACATGGAGAGGGAAAAATGAGACCAGCTTTCACATCCAGTTTTGTGGGAGGTTAGGGAATTTTTCCCTGCGCTTCTGTTCCCAGGTCCTTCAATTATGACGCAGGCGTGAACTTCTAGTTCCCTTGCAGCTTTGAATCGGGACATGTCACCTGTTGTTAGATGTTTCCCCAAAGAGCATTCAAACCCTAGTGGCAAAGGGCAGTTGGCTCCATTTCTGAATTTTTTCTTGACTTGTGAAAATTATTATTAAAAATAAAGGCAATTAGACAAATTAGAGTATAACCGTATAGTGGAATACCACTCAGCGAGTAAAAAGGAACTGTTGATGAATGCAGTAATGTGGCCGTATCTCAAAAGCATTGTGCTAAGTGAAAGAAGCCAGTCACGAACAGTGACATACTGTGTGGATCTAGTTATGTGATATTCCAAAAGGACAAAACCCTAGTGATGGAAAACAGCTCCACATTCACAAGAGTTAGGGGTCGGGGATAATTTAAAAGAACTATAAAGGAGTAGCACAAGGAAGTTTTTTTTTGTTTTTTTTGTTGTTGTTGTTGTTGTTTTGCGGTACTCGGGATTGAACTCAGGGGCATTCTACACCCCTAGCCCTATTTTTATTCTTTATTTTTGAAACAGGGTCTCACTAAGTTGCGGAAGGCCTCACTAGGTAGCTGAGGCTGGCTGCGAACCCGGATCCTCCGGTCTCAGCCTCCCAAATGCTGGGATTACAAGCGTGCGCCACCACGCCCGGCACAAGGGAGTGTTTTGGATAACAGAACCTTTTATGTGTCCTCCCTTTGGTGGTCACATGAATCTACATGTGTGGAAAATTCATAGAACTGAATACCAGGAACTCATGTATTGATAGTTTTACAAATTAAAACCCAAGTACATACTAGGATGACGATAATAATAAGCAACATTCTCGAGATGCTTATTAAACGCCAAGAATCATCTGTAATGGCCGTAACATCAGGTAATGTTTCATCCTCACCATCTCCCTGTGGAAGGTGCCATGATTACCCCTTTTTGTAGACAAGAAAACTAAAACTCCAAATAGTCAAGCAATTTGCCTAAAATCTACACAAGCAGTAGGGAGCAGAGGGAGGTGTGAACCGAGGCATCTTGGTGTCCTGGCTTAACTCCTTAGCATGATCTGCGCAAGAACAGCAGGTGCTCCAGGAAGGAGCACAACGTGGCTTCCTCTGGCAGGCAGAGGCAGAGGCTCAGGAGAGCCGAGTCGGTAGCTGCACTTACAACGTCCACCTTTCTTTCACTTGGCGGTTCACTGTTGAGGACATCCTGGTGTTCAAGATTGCTCTCCTGAGTCTTCAAGGTGCCCCCGTGAGCAGTACTGGGCCTGTTATTTCCATCGTAGAGATGAGAAAACAGGATCTCAAAGAGGTTGTAACGTAGAGCTACAGAGCTGGACAAAACCTGTGCTAAATGCCCGGGGTCTCTTCCTCCCTCCCCATCCGCCACGGCCGTTTCATTTACCAGTCACTAAGCATCTGAAATCTTAATGGCATAAAGCAATAGCCATTTCAGCGCCTGGGTTGGGGCTCAGCCGGGCGGTTCTTCTGCTCCACGTGGTTTGGGTCAGGACGGCAGTCATTAGGAGCTGCTCTGGACTAGAATAGCCACGGTGGCCACTTGTATGGCTGGGGCCGGGGCTGACAGTTCTGGGAGCCCCGCAGTGCTTGATTCTCTTCGAGGTTTGGGTTTCCTGGAGCATGGTTGTTGAGTCCTGAGGGAGTAGCGTTTCGAGAAACAGGAAGTGGAAGTTCCCAGCCTTTTTATTTTTATTTTGTTTTGTTTGGGTACTGGGGATTGACCCCAAGAACATTCTACCTCTGGACCACACCCCCAGCCCTTTTTAGTTTTTATTTTGAGAAGGGTCTCTTCGAGTTGCTGAGGCCATCCTTGAACCTGTGATCCCCCTGTCTCAGCCTCCCGGGGACTAGAATTACCCTTTTAAAACCTGGGTTTAGAATTCCTAGATCACTTCTGACATATCCTTTTGGTCAAAGCCAATTATGAGGCCAGCCCACTTTCCAAGGAAGGGGAGAAAAGTTCTACCTCCCTCTCTGAGGAGAGGATTGGGTAAAAAGAGAAAGGGGATTGTTGTAGGCCCTTTGGGAGCCGACTCCCTTACGACCATGTGGTAAGTGAACCAGTTACAATTGGTCCACTGAGTACCTGCCATGCTCAGTCCATTATAACGGCTATAATCATAACCAGCATAAAATACCGGTTATAACTGATTAAGCACTCCCAGTTATAACTGAGCACCTACGCTGGGTCAGCCAAGCCCCAAAGTTGGATCCTACAGCTATAGAAAAGAGAGATGTCATCTCTGGAATTGAAGGGTCTGATTTTCCTGGGAAGTTCAGTCCTGCATCCATCCCCTTTTGGATGATGCGTGGGGATTCAGCCCCAGCCTAAGGTCAAGGTCACTGGGGACCAGAGCTCTCCAGATTCAGAATCTCCTTGCCCAGAACCCCGAGGGTTCAGTTCATGGGAAACGAAAAATAATGACCAAGCGGTGCTTACTCAGCATGCTCCTGGGGAGTGTGCTCCCTTCTTCTGAAATGCGGTCATCCCTGCTATCATCACCCAGAGCCCTGGGGTGCCTAAAATTCAGTCCATCTTCCAGTCTGGCGACCGTGTCGCCAAAGCTTCCAGAATCTTCTCTCCCTGCCCTGGCTTCTCTGCTGGTGGTACTCATCTGAGGCTGGTTCTTACTCTGAAACTCCCCTACCCCGACCCGTCAAAGCAGCTGGGGTTTCACGTGGAGCCCTCGTGTCTCGACACGAGGAGATGGCGTTTTGGCGCTCGGATTCTCCCGGAAACAGGCGACACGTCGTCAGGCAGAGGGATCGGACCTGTCCCCCACGCTTCCCACTCCTTTGTCCCCACTCTGGTGCCACCCACTTCCTGCCAGCCCCCAGAAGAAATGTTTCCTTTCTGCTCCATGTTTTGTAGCAAGTGGGAAACTATAAAATAAGCATTTGCTGATGAATTAATTTTTGGCACGCTCTCGGGACTCAGCAAGCGTCGCCACACTTGATACCCGTCCCTCGAGTCCTTGCCAAGTTCTGTGTTCCTTCCTCCTAAGATGTTCTCACCAACGCCCGGGGGAAGTTCCCTTCGCTTCCTCTTCCCCGCAGGAGGACGGGGCTGTCCTTACCTGGGACTCAGGGGCCCACAGCCTCTGTTTGAACATACGGAGCTTTTTCCCATCTCTGAAGCAAATACAGATGTTCTCGGATCCCGTGCCAACGTGACTGTAGAAAACTTTGCCGCAAACCAAGAGGATAAATATTTCTTTAAGAGATTTTTCTTGGACGGCTTCGGGTTTGCAGAAGCTCAGTGAGTTTGAGTTGTCAGATGGCTGCCCACAGCTATTTCTCTGCCAAGGTCTCGGCTATAGACACACCCAGAAAGAGTTTTCCTTTCTGCACGTAGGCAAACTAAGAGTTGGAAAATGTGAGACTCGCTCCCTCGGGAAACCGGCCCGCAAATTCAGGCCTGAGAGAGGGATCCCTCACCTCCCGGGGGCTCCCCACCGTCACCACCACCACTACCACTCCCTTAACTTTTGGAGATCGGCTCAAGAAATGAGCTCAAGCTGGGTGTGGTGGCGCATGGGAGCTGAGGTAGGAGGATCACAGGTTCGAAGCCAGTCTTAGCAACTTAGAGAGACCCTCAGCAACTTAGCAAGACCTTGTTTCAAAATAAAAAGAGCTGAGAGTGTAGCTCGGAGATAGAATTTCCCCTAGGTTCAATCCTCAGTACAGAAAGAAGGAAGGGAGGGAGGGAGGGAAGGAAGAAAGGAAGGAATGAATCAGCTCCAGAGCTGGAATTAGATATGACATCTCGAGCCCCTTCTAGAAGAATCACTAGGGAACGTCGTGGGAGGAAGGCGCTGGCTCGGCTGCCTCTGGCCCCACTTAGCAGGGCAACGAGGGCGATCAGCTTGGCCTCCACTCGCAGCGGAAGGGCAGAGGAGCCCGGCCTCGGAGGAGGAAAGGCCGGTGCGTGAGCCAGTTACGTCGGTGGGTGTTGCTCTTGGCAGAGAGTCAGCGGTGACTCACTGGTAAGTGGTGTGTTCTAGCCTTGGCTTTGAGCCCTGGCTGAGAAGCCGGCCAGCAGGGACGGGGCAGCACTTCCCGGCAGGCGGGGGCTCCGCAGCTGCTGGAAGGGAAGGGGGGCAGCCGGCCACCCCAGATGCCCCGGGCACTGCGCAGAGCATGCGCTTGAGAAGCGATGGCATAAAGCGGGGGGGTCAGGGGCACAGAGACCCCTAGAAGGGGAGGCCCTTGGCCTCCAGTGGAGGATCCTGGCCTCGCAATCTGGCTCCGCCCCTGCCAGCCTCGAGTGCCCTTGGCCTTTCTTAGGCTGCTTTAAATTCAGTTTTTCATCCGTCAAAAGAAGGGTGAGGAAAGCCTTGTCCCTGTCACGGTGGTTGTGGTGCAGCTCTGGTGGAGTGGGAAAGTGGGCGTTCTAGCTGGCCCTGGGCCCTCGAGGCCCTCCCGGCCTCTGGGCCGAGTCCCTGACCTCCCTCTGTCCGGTCTCCCACTTCCCAGGCTCCTGGGTGAGCACCGCCATGACTCACAGAAGGTAGCTCCTCAGACGTGGCAGTGCTTATTTTTATTCATTTGTCAAATTCGATTTAAAGACAGGCTTCATTTCATTAAGTTTGTCCTGTGTCAAAACTTCTACTTCTGAGCCGGGGCGTGGTGGTGCACGCCTGTAATCCCAGTACTTGGGAGACTGAGACAGGAGGATCGCAGGTTTGAGGACAGCCTCAGCAACCTAATGAGGCCCTGTTCCAAAACAAAAAATAAAACTAAAAAAGGGCTGGGGGTGTAGTTCAGAGGTAGAATGCTGCTGGGTTCAATTCCCAGTACTGCCACCAAAGAACAATTTCTGCTCTTGTTTTTCTGTTTGTTTTTGAGAAGTGTTGATCATCCGGCAGGCCTTTTCTGGTGTCTTCACTCTTGGTTTGCCCGCGTCCCTCTGGTTGTCTGTATTTGAAATTATCTCAGAGCTCCAAGAAGGTTGGGCAACTTTACTGCCTTCCGGAGGAGTTCCTTACACCTGCAGGCATGCCGGATCAAGCAGAAAGCAAAAGAACAATCCAGTCACCTCTTTGTGGCTGACAGCACCGCCTGACCCGCCCTCCCGCCTGCCTGCCCTTCCTCCTCTGAGGCCTTTGACAGAAGCACCATTACCACCCTCCCTGTTCCCTGCAAATACGGGTCCTGTAGGATTCTCGGTCTGAGCCTTTGAGACAGCAGATCCAATTCAAAGCAGCTAACATTCTTGGGCACATGGGACCTGAGCAAAGTCCTTACAAAGGAAAAGTGGCAGGTCCCACAGCTAGCCTGTCCCTGCCTTTCTTCGTGCAGCTTTTGAAGTGATCGTGGGCCCCAGGCGATACGCAGACCCCCTGGCGCTCGGCCAACCTCACTCATGCACGGCTTCTTCCTAGAGAGGTTAGAAGCATGTCCCAGGGGACGGGGCCCATCTGACCTTTGCTTTGAACCCCAGGCCCAGTATCCTTTTGTTTCCACCAATTTGAGCCGAAGTGGACGGTTACATGCACCTGCTCTCCTGGCCTCTCTCGAGAGGACCAAAGTTGCTGGGTGGGCGGGAGGAGGAGGAGATCTTCCCGAGTAGAATTTGAATCCCCTTCCTTCCTGGGAACCCTATATGCAGGATTCAGTTTCTAAGGGGAGATGTCAAGCCCTCCAGTCGCCCGCTGTCTCCAAAATTTGAATAAGGAGCAGAAAAAGAAAATGTCAGCGAAGAGTTGAGAATAGCTATTAATCGAGGTATCCTTTCATTTGATCCTCGGTAGGTCAAGGTTTTCTTTTTCTTTTTTTTTTTTTTTTTTTGCGGTACTGGGGGTTGAACTCCGGGGCATTCTACCTTCGAGCTACACCCCCAGCCCTATTTTTTATTCCTTATTTTGAAACCGGGTCTCACTAAGTTTCGGAGTGCCTCACTTAGGTAGCTGAGGCTGGCTGCGAACCCGGATCCTCCGGTCTCAGCCTCCCGAATGCTGGGATTACAAGCATGCGCCACCACGCCCGGCTTCGGTAGATCAAGGTTTTCTTCCTTGTGTCTCTTTGGGCCTAGTAAGAGGCGTGTGCTCTTCCTAACCTCTCTATGACACCCGAGTATGAATTGTCTCTTGCAAACTGCCAAGCTGACCCCACATTCTCCGGGGACCGCTGTGATGGCCCCAGGGCTAAATCGAGCCACCGACTATGGTGGGCTTTTATTTGTTTGTTTCTGGGAATTGAACTCAAGGGCATTTAACTTCCCAGCTATACCCCCAGCCCTATTTTATTTTTTATTTTTGAAACAAGGCCTCACTCAGGTGCTGAGGCTGGCCTCGAACCTGCGATCCTTCTGTCCCAGCCTCCTAAGTACTAGGATTACAGACGCCCAGCCAGACTGTGTTTTATGAAGTTTGATCAGAACACAGCAGCAGGCGCTGTCCTTTAGTGACATCCTCGGCTGCTTGCCTGCCAGAGTGTAGCTGAGCACGTGGGACAGAAGCCCAGTGACTCTCGATGCCCAAGATGTGCACCCTTTATGTGGCTTTGGAAAAAAGGTTGCCAACCCCGGGGTTGGCTTGATCTTTATCACCTAGACGCCAAGCACTTAAGAGAAAGAACCGAGACCTCCACTTTGCTCCGTCTTGTCCCCAGCCCGGGGGACAGTTAGAGGTGTCAGGAGAATATTCTTCACATGAGCAGAGTCCTAAGACCCAAGATATCCTGGCCACTTATTCAGCTCAAAACTGGGGATTCAGAGAAGGAAAAGCTTCTTCTTTTTCTTTTCCTTGTTTCTTTGGTTTTGGAAGGAGCAAAAAGTGGGTGGTACTGATGGGGTTAACATTTTATTTTCTGGCACTGGGGATTGAACCCAGGGGCGTTCTACCTCTGAGCTATGCCCCCAGACCTTTTTATTTATTTATTTTTATTTGGAAACAGGATCTCGCTAGGTTGCCAAGGGTCTCTCTAAGTTACTGAGGCTGGCCTCGAACCTATAATCCTCCTGTTTCAGCCTCCCAAGTACTGGGATTACAGGCGAGGCTGGGGTTCACTTTTAGAAGACTGCTTCCTTCCTAGAAGTGAGCTTCCCTTCCCCTTCCTTGTACCACCCACCCCTACTCCG
This sequence comes from Graphiurus murinus, assembly GCA_004027655.1. Taxonomy (NCBI): domain Eukaryota; kingdom Metazoa; phylum Chordata; class Mammalia; order Rodentia; family Gliridae; genus Graphiurus; species Graphiurus murinus. The sequence continues at coordinate 36,287 of PVLC010003503.1, read as the reverse complement.
TGGGGATTTAGAAGGCTGAGTAAGATAGCCATCCTTGGGGAAGTGTGTGTGTGTGGCTGGCGAGTCCAGATACCTGAAATTCCAGCTTGTGGCGGGCGAGCCCTGTCCAGCCTCCTACCCAGGGGCGCCCCGTTTGCAGGCTACTCACTTCCTGCTGGCCTCGCTCTGCCATTTCTGTGCCTCTGCAGAGGTTTCCCAAGTGGCGACACAGGGACCCCTCGAGGCATGTACGGTTACTCTGGAAATACCCCAAGCGCTGAGCCCTGTCCTCCGAGGCGGGTCTTCTTTTCCAGCCTCCCCTCCTCGGCTCCCCAGGCTCCCAGCCGGCCTGAGCACTAATGCTTCCCAAAGCTGCAGCCTCTGGCCCCCGCTCGATGCCCGTTCTAGATCTCTGTTCAAATCCCTGCTGGGGATTTGTGTTTGGGCTCCTTCTAAATGGGCATGGTGGCGCCGCACACTTGTAATGCCAGTACTTGGGAGGCTAAGACGGGAGGATCCAGGTTCGAGGCCAGCCTCAGCTATTTAGTGAGGCCCTCCGCAACTTAGTGAGACCCTGTTTCAAAATAAAGAATAAAAAATAGGGCCGAGGGTGGAGCTCGGAGGTAGAATGCCCCTGGGATCAATCTCCGGTACCGCAATAAATAAATAAATAAATAAATAAATAAATAAATAAATAAATAAATAAATAAGTAAATAAGTAAGTAAGTTTGCGGCACCCAGCGATCCCCCAGCTCCATCTTCTCCTCTCCGCTCACCTTCTCCCGAGCCACATCTGAGTGGATGGGCTCATCAATGGCGGCCCCGCAGTCACCCTGGCTAGACACCTGGAAATCACCCTCCTCCGTTCCGGCTGTTCTGCAGGAACTAATTCTGTCTCTGTTCTGCCTCCCAGTGGTGGAGCTCCCTGCGGTCAGTGAGGACTTAGCAGAGCTAGGACTGCCAGGTAGACAACGCGCGTCCAGAGTGGCCCAGCCTGGGCTGGGGGAGGCGGGACTCAAAACCCAGCTGCGCTCATTGTGTGTGTGTGGCGAGGGGCGGGGGGGGGGGGGGGGGGGGGGGGGGGGGGGGGGGGGGGGGGCGGGGTACTGGGGATTGAACCCAGGGGCCTTCTACCTCTGAGCTATACCCCCAGTCCGATTTTACTTATTTGGAAACAGGGTCTCGCGAGGTTGCTAAGAGCCTTGCTAAGTTGCAGAGGCTGGCTGTGACCCTGTCATCCTCCTGTCTCAGCCTCCCAAGTACTGGGATTATAGGTATGCGCCCCATGTCCAGCTCTGTTAATGGTTCATACCATTTCCGCAGAGTACTTCTTTACAGAAGAAAGAGAGACAGACAGACATGGTGCACAAGCACGTGCTAAGTGTAGCTGAGCTTGGGATACCAGTTATCTCACAGCCTTATTTTCTTTTCTTCTTAACAATAACTATAGATCGCCAGCCGGGCGTGGTGGTGCACACTTGTAATCCCAGTACTTGGGAGGCTGAGACTGGAGGATCCGAATTCGCAGCCAGCCTCAGCTACTTAGTGAGGCCCTCTGCAACTTAGACCCTGTTTCAAAATAAAGAATAGGAAATAGCCGGGTATGGTGGTGCATGCTTGTAATCCCAGCATTTGGGAGGCTGAGACCGGAGGATCCGGGTTCGCGGCCAGCCTCAGCTACCTAGTGAGGCACTCTGCAACTTGGTGAGACCCGATTTCAAAATAAAGAATAAAAAATAGGGCTGGGGGTGTAGCTCGGAGGTAGAATGCCCCTGAGTTCAATCCCCAGTACTGCAAAAAAGGAAAAGAAAAAAAAAGGATAAGAAATGGGGCTGGGAGTGTAGCTCGGAGGTAGAATGCCCCTGGGTTTGATCCCCAGTACCAAAAATAATAATAATAATAGTAACTATAGATCGCCAAGCTTGGCGGCTCACGCCTGTAATTCCAGTATTTGGGAGGCTGACTCAGGAGGATTGCAGGTTTGAGGTCAGCCTCAACAACTTAGGCCCTCTGCAACTTGACGAGACCCTGTTTCAAAATGAAAATAAAAGAAGGCCGAGAGTGGAGTTCGGAGGTAGAATGCCCCTGGGTTCAATCCCTAGTACTGAAGAAAAAAAAAAAAAACAGGAGAATAGATAACTGTAGATCCTAATAATGAGTATCAAGATCTGCGTGCTCGTGTGTCGGAGCCAGGCTAAGGGCCCTCCCCGCCGGGGCTCGCCTCTTCTCGGCGGCGCCGTGCGTGTGGCGGGCTCTGCCCTGACCCCTTTGTACTGAGGAGGAGGCAGGATCCAAGAGGTCAACCTGTTTGCTTCCCAGAGCAAGCTGATAGTTGCCTGAGCCCGAGTCCAGGCCTCTGTAGCCTGGCTCCCTGGCACTGACGTGGCCCACACTCCCTGCGAGGCCCTCGCCTCTGTCTGTCAGGCCACGGGGGGGTTTGTGGCGCCATCGTGGCTGTCCCCTTCGGTGGTGGGCTCTCTTTGGAGGACGCTCTGGCCTCCTGATACATCAGGAGACAGCCGAGGTGGCCGGTGTGTTTGCTTTGTTTATAAACTCAGCCATGAATGACGGAGGAGGAAACTATGAAAGAGTTGGGGTTTTTTGTTGGTTTGTTTTGCAGTACTGGGGATTGAACTCAGGGGCATTCTACCTCCGAGCTATACCGCCAGCCCTATTTTTTATTCTTTATTTTGAAACCGGGTCTCACTAAGTTGCAGAGTGCCTCACTAGGTAGCTGAGGCTGGCAGCGAACCTGGATCCTCCAGTCTTAGTCTCCCAATGCTGGGATTACAAGCGTGCGCCACCACGCCCGGCTTGAAAGAGTTTTCTTTTCAGAGCAGGTGTCTTGTGTTTGCCAAATACAAATGATAGAGGCCATACGTGCTGCTTTTCCCTCCGGTAGGTTCTGGGTACCCCGGTTTATGAAAGTTGGAAGTCCTCCCTTACCACTTCCCTTCCACGGACATTGAGGCAGCTCGTTTAGTGAGGGATCTTGTGAAAAGTTAGGTTATATTACCAACAATTTTTTTTTTTTTTTTTTTTTTTTTTTTTTTTTTTTTTTTTTTTTTTTTTTTTTTTTTTTTTTTTTTTTTTTTTTTTTTTTTTTTTTTTTTTTTTTTTT
>PVLC010003503.1:17686-33087 GCA_004027655.1 Graphiurus murinus | reverse complement strand
AGTAGCTGAGGCTGGCCGCGAACCCGGATCCTCCAGTCTCAGCCTCCCGAATGCTGGGATTACAAGCGTGCGCCACCACGCCCGGCTCCAACAATTTTTTTTGTTGTTTTTTTACTTGCCTTTAAGGAAGCATATGCTCGTTGGCATAATGTGAGGCTTATTAATCTCAGCTTTTGCCTGTTTTGCACCAGATCCTCCCCGCATCTGAGTCTGGCGGCAAGATGTTCACGTCTGGGGGAAGGTTAAGAAAGAAGGGACTTTGTCCTTATCGAGTGCCCACACCCATGCGTGGTGCTGTTAGGAACTTTATCCAGGCTGTTTCCGACGGCCCCAATCACACATGAGGAAACTGAGCCTCAGAAGGGCCGTGGGTCCTAGTGTAGTCACCTAGTTGCAGAGCTGGGATTTGAACCCAGGTCCGTCTCCCTTCAAAAATCTCTCGACTGCCTGCCATGCAATGCACACTTTGAGTGAACGGGCCCATTATGAGGCACTTTGGTGACCTCCGTGCACAGGAGCAATGTCTCTTGTCACTGGGTCACTGGGGATGGCAGAAAGGCATGCTGGTTACTTAGTCTGAGAAGCAAGCAGTCACCACTTGGTTATCCATTGAGTTAGGTTTTTGTTTTTTTTTTTAATTTTTGTTCTTTTGGTTCTGGGGATTGAATCCAGGGGCAAACTACCTTCCAGCTACACCCCCAGCCCTATTTTATTTACTTTTTTTTTTTTTTTTTGCGGTACTGGGGATTGAACCCAGGAGCATTCTACCTCCAAGCTATACCTCCAGCCCTATTTTTTATTCTTCATTTCTCACTAAGTTGTGGAGGGCCTCACTAGGTAGCTGAGGCTGGCCTCGAACCCAGATCCTCCGGTCTCAGCCTCCCAAATGCTGAGATTACAAGCGTGCGCCACCACGCCCGGCTCTTATTTTTATTTTAAGACAGAGTCTTGCTAAGTTAATGAGGGCCTTACTATTTGCTGAGGCTGTCCTCGAACCTGCAATCCTCCTGTCTCAGCCTCCAAGTACTAGGATTACAAACATGAACCACCACACCCGGCCTGAGGGTAGAGTTATAAATCTACCCAACAGAAGCACATTTTGTTTTATAGTAACATGTGAGCCTTTCCTTAGTTTCTGCTGGTATCCTTCTTACTGTCTGAGGGAAACCCGTCCCAGCCATCAGAAAGGCTCCTGCTCAGCTTGTATGTTTCTTTGGGTTTCCTGCAATTCCTCCTGGGGCCAGGGGGCGGGGAGGGGCTGTTCCCAACCCGTTCTCCACTACATCCAGTTAGTGAGCGGCTGCCTGCGTGAGTGGTATGCCTGCCTTCTATTTACAAGAGGAAGTATCCCGTTTAATTTTATTTTCACACCAAAAGCCCGAGTGTTAAGAGAACATGGTGTTTTAACACTCCCTCGGTTATCAGCTGCAGAGCGGAGGTTGTATATTGTCACATACAGTTTCCCGAGTACATCTCTGCATTTGTTACCTGGCAACGTTGCTGCCCCAGCGCACAAGGCTCCTGCCAGATCCTCACTCGGCCGGCGTGCTGGAGAAGGGAGAGTGTGTGTGTTCGGCAGGGAGGGCCCAGGCTGACGGGGCGCATGTGCTTCTGTGGCCTGACCTCCGTCCAGGGGCGACACAGGGCACGTGGCCTCTTGTCCTGTCTCAGCAACCTCCCCCTTAAATTCCACGCCTGGTTCCTCACATATTAGAAGAGGGGTTGGAAGCCAGGCATGGTGGCGCACGCTTGTCATCCCAGTACTTCGCAGGCTGAGACCAGAGGATCCGGGTTCGTGGCCAGCCTCAGCTACTTAGTGAGGCCCTCCGCAACTTAGTGAGACCCTGTTAGCAAATAAAGAATAAAAAATAGGACTGGGGTTATAGCCTGGAGGTAGAATGCCCCTGGGTTCAATCCCTAGTACTGCAAAAAAATTAAAATAAAATAAAGAAGAGGGGCTGGATTAGGTAACCATGAATACTTCTTGATGATTCTTTATCTTCTTAAACTAAAAGCAGGATTCTTGTCCTGGTCTTGTATGAATCATCTAGACACTTTCAATACTTTCAATGGCATGGGAGGGGGGGCTTTTTTTTTTCAGTACTGGGGATTGAACTCAGGAGCATTCTGCCTCTGAGGTATACCCCCAGCCCTATTTTTTATTCTTTATTTTGAAACAGGGTCTCACTAATTTGCGGAGTGCCTCACTAGGTAGCTGAGGCTGGCTGCGAACCCGGATCCTCAAGTCTCAGCCTCCCAAATGCTGGGATTTATTTATTTATTGCAGTACTGGGGATGGAACCCAGGGGCATTCTACCTCTGAGCTACACCCCTAGCCCTATTTTTTTATTCTTTATTTTTGAAACAGGGTCTCACTAAGTTGCTGAGGGCCTCATTAAGTAGCTGAGGCTGGCCACGAACCCGGATCCTCTGGTCTCAGCCTCCCAAGTACTGGGATTACAAGCATGCGCCACCACGCCTGGCTCTATTTTATTTTTTTATTTGGAAACAGGACCTCACTATGTTGCTGAAGGCCTCGCTAAGCTGCTGAGGCTGTCTTCGAACCTGCGATCCTCCTATCTCAGCCTCCCAAGTACTGGGATTGCAGGCGTGTCCCACTGTGCCCAGCCAATCACTTACATTCAATATCCAGTTCTCTGCCTGCATTTAGGGACTGTGTGTGTTTTGCCCACCTGCTTGTTCTGATGAGAAATAAAATCTCATAGTAGGAATGATAGCCACAGCATTTCTTGCTAAGGTCACTCTGAGCCAATTACAGCCCTGGGGAATATTTTGTTTTATAGATAGATTTGAAACCGAGTGTGGTGGCACATGCTTGTAATCCCAGTACTTGGGAGGCTGAGACAGGAGGATTGCAGGCTCAAAGCCAGCCTCAGCAACTTAGTGAGGCTCTTGAAAATGTAGCAAGACCCTGTTTCAAAACAAAACAAAAATAGCAAAGGTCTGAGCGTGTAGCTTGAGGGTAAAAGGCCCCTGGGTTCCATCCCCAGTAATAGACACACACACACACACACACACACACACACACACACACACGATAGATTTGAATGTTTAAGGGGGGGCGCACAGGAGGTCGTCACAGCCCCTCCCCCCAATTTGACTAATGCCTACCTTTGAAGACATTTGCATTTGCAGTTCTTACATTACAGCTTTGGAAGTCTTTCCAGCTGAAGCAGCACATTCTAAGGAAAGCTGCTTGGGAGACCAGGGGCATTGCATTCTCCAGCACCTGTGTCTGGGAGAATGCTTGCTCGGGAGAGGTTCCCATGGCAACGGTTTGTGAAGCATCAACAGGTTAGACAAGGAGTCAGACTCACTCCCCCCTGAGGGACACACAGAAGCCAGCCACAGGCCCTGGGGCATCTGATCAGGCGGAGCTGCATGGCAGAGCCCTGGCTTGGAGTGTTCAGTGCAGTGCTCAAATATCTGAGCTCATTAATATCTTTACAGAGGAACCTTTGCAGTCCACTGGGCTCTCACTGCGGTCCTTCCCGTTAAGGAAGAAAAAAAGCCAACGGATGGTGTCTGGGAGGTATTTAGAAACCAAGAGTTCGCTTTACACATCTACAATCTCAGTCTCCATCTAATGCTCCAACCTCCTTCAGAAAACCCTCGTAGATGCCTTTTTCATGATTCTTTGCTCTAGAGTATTAAGTTTGCTCCGTATGTTTTCATTAGAAGATGTTCTAAGAAGCTGGGCGTGGTGGCACATACTTGTAATCCCAGCACTTGGGTGGCTGAGGCAGGAGGATCGCAGGTTCAAGGCCAGCCTCAGCAACTTAGTGAGACCCTGTCTCAAAAATATAAAAAGGACTCGGGGGGCCAGATGTGGTGGCGCACACTTGTAATCCCAGTACTTGGGAAGCTGAGACAGGAGGATTGCAGGTTTGCAGCTAGCTTCAGCGACTTAGGCCCTCTACAACTTAATGAGACTCTGTTTCAAAATAAGGAATAAAAAATAGGGCTGGGGGTATAGCTCAGCAGTAGAATGCCCTTAGGTTCAATCCCCAGTACCTAAAAAAAAAAAAAAAAAAAAAAAAGGCTAGGAGTGAAGCTCCCAGTTAGAATGCCCTTGGATTCAATCTCTAGTACCAAAGGAGAAAAAAAAAAAAAAGCCAGGTGTGGTGGCACATGCTTGTAATGCTTGTAATCCCAGTACTTAGGAAGCTGACTGAGATAGGAGGATTGCAGGTTTGAGGCCAGCCTCCACAATTTAGTGAGACCCTGTTTCAAACTACAAATTAAAATATGGCTGGAGATGTAGCTCAGGGGTAGAATGCCCTCAATCGCCAGAACTGCAAGTGGGAAGGGAGGAAGGACAGAGAAAGAAAATATTCTTTCTTACCTGATTTTTTTGCCACAGATTTTTTACCTGATTTTTTTTTTTTTTAATATAGCCAATGGATCTTGCTTATACCCCAGGAAGACTTGACCTGAGGGTTCTTAACTTAGACAACCATCCTGTCCTGAGTTCCCTTAACTTGGAAAAACTCCGTCTCCTGCTGTTTAAACTTTAAGATGATTCCTAAGGGGCTCGGAGCCCTCCTCCAGCAAACTCTAAAGAAAAACCAGGTCAAGCGACGTGTTTTTTGGTGAGCACAGGAATCAACACAGAGATGTTATATAACTTCTATTTATATCTTCCTTGCTCACACTGTCTGCAGGCAGACAAGAGTCGCTGAGCTGGGGTTTAATGAGCTCTCTGGCTTTGCTCACCTTCCTGAGCTGGTAAGAACCAGCTTGTTCTCAAATGCGTCAGTGAGAGTCTGCCTGTGGGCGGTGGGGTAGGTGGACAGTCGTTGCCATGGTGTTTTAATTCCCCTGTCTCTCAGGGATCTCGCTTCCCCCTTCCCTACCCCCCCCCTTCTTCTCTTTCCTTTCTTTTTAATCTATAAACTTCCTTGTTTCTCACACCTACTCACGATTTCTTGGAGCTGCCTCCGGAAGCAGAATCCTCTCCCTCATGGGCGCTCCCCAATTTTGTAGCGCTGGGGTATGAGAAGAGCTTTTTTCCTAATGCATATTTTTTTCCCCTCTATTTCTTTTTCAATTATTATTATTTTTTTCCTTTGTGGTGCTGGGGATTGAACTCAGGGGAATTCTTCCTCCAAGCTACATCCCCAGCCCTAATTTTTTGTTTTCTTAGTTTTATTTTGAGTCCTTGTTTCAAACTACAAATTAAAATATGGCCGGGGATGTAGCTCAGGGGTTGAATGCCCTCAATAGGGTCTCACTAGGTTGATGAGAGTCTCACTATTTGCTGAGTAGGGCTGGCCTCAAACCTGCAATTCTCTTGTCTCAGCCTCCCAAGTATTAGGATTACAGTCATGTGCCACCACGCCAGGACCATGTTTTTGTTTTGTTTTGGTCCTTTCTGGTGCTAGGGATTGAACCTAGGGACGTTCTACCTCCAAGCTACAACCCCAGCCCCATTTTATTTTTAATTTGGAAACAGGGTCTGACTAAGTTGCGGAAGGCCTCAACTAAGTTCCTGAGGCTAGCCTCAAACCTGTGATCCTCCTATCTCAACCTCCCGAGTACTGGGATTACAGGTGTGCACCACCATGTCTGGCCTCCCATAATTTTTTTTTTTTTTTTAAAAAAACACTCCTTCCACTAGAGGGGCCTACCCTTGAAGTCTTCCATCTCACCCCTCAGAAGCTTTCCCTCTGAACCTGGATTGTTCCAGAACAATCCTTTGCTAGTGGACATTCGCTATGCCCTGGAGGAGGAGAACTATTTGTGTCTCTGCGCATCCTCCTATTTTGGTGTGTCTCACACCGATAATTCCTAGAGTTTGAGCACCTCCTGCTATCTGAAGGTCGCAGGTCGAAATTTCTCAACCCACATTTTTTTTTCTGTATGGGGCTGCTTGGGGGGACCCGGCGAGCATATGCTCGGTGTGTGCAAGTTAATGTGTTTGATCCTTAGCGCTGCAAAAAAGAAAATGTGGCTTCTCTAGCATATTTTCAAGGAAGCCAACATGCAGTCTTGCAGGGGGTCCAGCACTCTGGTTACCTGGGAACTTTGCCCACGCCCTGTCTGCTTTAAGGGACGACACCCAGGCCTTACAAAGTGTGAGCAGGGAGATTAGAGTGAAAGAAAATCCTTAGAAAAGAACATGTAGTTCCATGAGGACAGGCCTAAAAAAATGCAAAAAGCCAAGCCCACCCCTGCCTGGCTTAAGAGTTTTGCAATCTTTAATAGCAGTAGCCTGTTTGAATAATCAAAGGCAAGCTGACTTCCCCTTATTAACTTCTGCTGTAGACATCTGCATAAAATATCCCCAGATTCCAGACTGCATAGGTAATTTTCCCCCCTCTGAGTAACTGCAGGGACTTTTCCCTTGGACGGCTTCCAGCAGACTGTAGGGCTGAGACTTCTTTTTCCTGTGCTGGTGCGGAGCTCAGGCGTTCTGAGCAGGTGCCTCCCCACCGGGCGACACCCGGGCCCCGGACTGCTTTCTCATTAGAAACCGCCAGCGGCACGGTTCCTGATACTGGGCATCAGTGACGTGTTATGCAAAAACTTGGATCCTCCGCTTCCGAGAACCTGCCTGGTGTCCACAGCTGGCTCTGGTTCTTCTGCCTGCACTCTCCCATGACCCTGTGCATGTCCTCTGGGTTTCTCGAAAGTGTCACAGGCAGCCAGGCACGGTGGCACATCCCTGTAATGCCAGCACTTGGGAGGCTGAGACAGAGGAGGATCACGGGCTCGAGGCCAGCCTCAGCCACTTAGTGAGGCCCTCAGCAACTCAGTGAGATCGTTTCAAAATAAAAATAAAAAGTAGGGCTGGGGTATAGCTCAGAGATATAGTACCCTAGGTTCAATCCCCAGTATTACACACACACACACACACACACACACACACACACAATATTAAAAAGGCAAGTATCAAAAGTGTCTAGGTAATTCTTACAATGACCAGGACAAGACTTGTTGCTTTGTTTTTAGTTTAAGAAGATAAAGAATCAGCAAGAAGCCGGGTGTGGTGGCGCATGCTTGTAATCCCAGCATTCAGGAGGCTGAGACCGGAGGATCCGGGTTCGCAGCCAGCCTCAGCTACCTAGTGAGGCACTCTGCAACTTAGTGAGACTCGGTTTCCAAATAAAGAATAAAAAATAGGGCTAGGGATATAGCTCGGAGGTAGAATGCCCCTGAGTTCAATCCCCAGTACCGCAAAAAAAAAAAAAAAAAGAATCAGCAAGAAGTAGTCACGCTACCTAATACAAACCCTCTTCTACAGTGTGAGCAACTAGGCATAGAATCAAAGTCTCTGAGGAAGAATGCCCCTGGGTGCAATCCTCAGTACCAAAAAGAAAAAGGAGAGAGAGGGGGAAAGAGAGGAGAGGGGAGAGGGAGGGAGGGAGGGAGAGAGAGAGAGAAAGGAAAGGAAAGGAAAGGAAGGAAGGAAGGAAGGAAGGAAGGAAGGAAAAAAAGGAAGAGCCGGGCGTGGTGGCACACGCTTGTAGTCCCAGCATTTGGGAGGCTGAGACCGGAGGATCTGGGTTCGTGGCCAGCCTCAGCTATTTAGTGAGGCCCTGTTTCAAAATAAAGAATAAAAAATAGGGCTGGGGGTATAGCTTGGAGGTAGAGTGCCACTGAGTCAATCCCCAGTACCACAAAAAAAAGAAAGAAAGGGAAAAAGAAAAAGAAAAAAAAAAGCATCAGAGGCTCTTGAGTTACCCGTTTCCTGTGCCTGGTTTTTAGGGTTGTTTCCTCCACATAAAACCCCATTGCTGAAGGCTCTGGCCCTATAAACCATGGGATGTCTTCATGTCATGTGTCTCTCTCTGAATTCAAGATTTAAAAAAAAAAAATTAAAACCAGGCGTGGTGGTGCCTGCTTGTAATCCCAGTACTTGGGAGGCTGAGACAGGAGGATCACTGGTTTGCAGCCAGTCTCAGCTACTTAGTGAGGCCCTGTTTCAAACGAAAGAATTAAAAAATAGGACTGGGAGGTGTAGCTTGGAGATAGAATGCCCCTGGGTTCAATCCCTACTTCCTTAAAAATATATATTATATATTACAATATGTTTTTAGAAATATATGTTATTGTATGTTATATATTACATAATATATGTGTATTATTCAAGGAGAATGTGTTTCACTCACCCTCACTATACAGTGTTTGACAAGTGTGTTTTATTTGTCTTCTTGCAACCCAAGCCCACTGACCGTTCAGCCCAGACCCACTTGTGGTTGTCAAGCCTGGAGAGGGCGCCAAGTCTTAAGGCGGACGGCCCAGGGACGACTGTTCCTCCTGCCCTCTTGTTAATGATGAGGGCACCTGTGTTGGCGGAGGACAGCGTCGTTAACCTTTAACTAGGTGGATTAAGGATCGCCAGCCAGGCCGGGCCCATCACAGAATTATGAGTAAAAACCTGATAAGCCCCCGAGAGGTGCCAGCACCACATCCGCCGACTTCTGCCGGCCCCTGGCGGGCCCCAGTTTTCCCATTTAGTAGGACTTTGAGCTTTTGCATAGAGGGATCTTCAGGTCATTGAGTTAAACTTTAGCCGTCAGAGATGCGAACGCTTGGCTCAAGTTCTTTGGCATTGCACTTCCTTGTTCATTCATGAATATAGTAAATATTTCTTGAGCACCGTAGGAGGTGGCTGTGAGCCGGTCGACGTGTGTTCCGTCCTCTAGGACTGTGTAGTCTTTTGGGGCAGCTGGCTGGGAAGCCAGTTAAGTCAGTCTATAAGAAGTAAAGGAGCCAGGCAGGGTGGTGCACGCCTGGAATCCCGATCCTTGGGAGGCCGAGACAGGAGGACCACAAGTTCGAGGCCAGCCTCAGCAACTCAGTGAGACCTTCCGCAACTTAGCGAGATGCTGTTTCCAAATAAAAAATAAAATAGGGCTGGGGGTGTAACTCAGAAGTAGAACACCCCTGGGTTCAATCCTCAGTGCCAAAAAGAAGAAGAGGAAGAGGAAGAGGAGGAGGAGGAGGAGGAGGAGGAGGAACAGGAAGTAATAATAGTAGTTGTTGGGCGAGTGTGACCAGGAATCAAGCAGGATCAGGGAATGCTTCTGGGGAGGGGCTGTTTCAGCTGAGACCTAAGGGATGAAAGGAGCCAGAGCAGGAATATTCTAGACAGGCATGGAGCAGGGAGTGACAGAGTGTCTTCCTGCCTCTGTGACACACCTGCCATCAGGTGGGGGACTCCATTAGGATGATCCTACCGCCCCCACCAGAACCCTGGTCAGTGCTTCTGAAGGGCAGGAAGTTGGCTCGGGCCGGGAGGGGCCTGGACACAGTTCTGCTGCCGGGACTCGGGTATAGACAAAAGCGGTGTCCTTTGACCTGTGTCTCTGAACATCTGACCGTCTGCAGGATCCTCTACTGGATGCCTCTCTTGGCCACAGGGACAGGCCAGGCCAGCACACACGACGTGGTACTGCAGGGCCGGGGCGTGCACGTCCTGGAGCACGTCGTCTAGGGGCTAGACTGCAAGCGAACTGAGCGGAGCAGAAGTCACCTGTGGGTGACTGCAGGCCCCTATCAAAGATGTACTTGCCCAGGGCGTGGTGGTGCACGTTTGTGATCCCAGGACTGGGGAGGCTGAGATAGGAGGATCACAGGTTCATGGCCAGCCTCAGTGACTTAGCGAGACCCTGTTTCCAAATAAAGAATAAAAAACAGGGCTGGGTGTGTAGCTTGGAGGTAGAATGCCCCTGGGTTCAATCCCCAGTAGCGCGCGCGCGCGCGCGCACACACACACACATACCCTCACTGTAGCTCATGTCTTGGTCTTGATGAGTCATGCCCTTGCGTGTTTATTTTTCTTTGGATTTTGTGGTCCAGCACACTTGTCACAGTTAAGTGTGTGAAGAGCAGGGAAGGGGACAGGAATGGTGTCAAATTCCTGCCAGGTGTCAGGTGCTGGAGGGGCTCTCACCTGACGTCCTCCTTACTCCTCCCAAGGGGGGCCTCTTATGTGGTTCTTCTCCTTCTTCCTCCATTGCAAAAAGAGGAACTGAAGCTGGATGTTAATAAAACAACCTGTCCAAGTCCACTCAGCTCCCCCGTTACCCGATTCTCCCGTCTCTGCCTTGCTAAGGAGAGAAGGTAGGGTGTACTTTCTCAGCCTATGACTCTGCACTCACCCAGAGAACGTGTGGCATAGGTATTCTGCAGACCCAGGCGCACGATTTGAGTTGTGGTTCATTTTCTTCTTCTTGGAACCAGCCAGAGATTCTAAAACCACCTTAAATACTTCAGCAAAAGTCCTTCCTGGGATCTACTGGAAATTCATAGAGCCTTTTTAAAAAACAAGCCTCACATTCACATAATCCTCCCCCATGTCATGCAAATTTGCAGATTGCATCTATTTTCTTTTATTGCTTTTATGGGTTATATCTCTTTTACATCCCATTGGCCGTCTTTGTTTTGCCCTGAAGGGTTTCAGATTTTCTTTCCATGTCTTTTGCCAGAAGAGATAGCTATGTCAGGGTGTCCCCCGTGAAACAGGCTAGCCTTTGGCATCCCTTCTGATAATTGAACCCAGAAAAATAATTTGGGAGTCTCCTGGACTTCCTGTTCCTAGATCAGAGTCCTCTGGAGCAATATGGCCGAGCTGCCTCTCTGAAATCAGTTTGGTTTTACTGTGAAGGATTACTGGAGATGGGGATCGCTGAGAGCTTACCTGTACAACCAGGGGCTTTTGGTATGATAACTCCTTTTTAATTTTATTTTTTCAGGAAGCACAGTGTGTTGGCTGAGATGTTGTTGATGAATATGTGTGAAACTGTTAGTGTTCTAATCCAAACGGGGAGCTCACCAGATAGGGTAGAGGTTCCCCGCAAGCCCGGCTCCCGTGGGTACTGAGAGACAAAGCAAGAGAGGTGTTAAGCTTTTCATCTCGGGAGAAACATGCTTCTTATAGAAAAGCTTAAATGCGCTGCTTGCTAAAAACTGAATTAACTTGCCCCGGGAACGCCTCGTGAAGGTCTGCTGCTTTGGCCTTGACCCTGAAGCCCAGCGTCCCCTTTCTGCCTGTTCTTTGTTCTCCATCCTTTTTCTCGGAATTCAGGAGCCAGCGATGGGCCAGAAAATATTGAGCAGGCAGAGACACAGAAAGGGCATTTGTCTCCGAGCCATCCAGACCCGGCTCCGCAGTTTGGATGGGCGAGAACCTCATTTCAAAAAAAAAAAAAAAACTGATGTTAAATGTGGATCCTTTTCCAATCCACCTCCTGGCTCCTTCCCGTTCCACTTTGACGTTTTATGTTCTTTCTGAACTCATTAAAGCTGGAGACATCCTCAGAGAGGTTAGGAAAGTAAGAGCTCTAGATATTTACTGGTTGAAACCCGTCATACCTTGCAAAAACTTGACTTCTTGGAGTGAGCAGCATGCTCGCCAAGGGAGTGTTCAATTCTGAATGCCCATTTTATTATTAAGACCCTGTGCCTATGTCTAACTCCTTCTGAAGTCCACAGTGGTTGGAAATACTGCGGGCTGTCGAGGGGCAGGGCCTGACATTCTGTCTTTGGGTGCACTACACTTTGAGAAACAAAAGCAAACACGTTTGCCCCTCCACGGACAGAAATCCGGGTAGCTTCTCTAGCTATTGAAACTCCAGCCAGGTTTCTGTTTTCGCGTCCAGCATTGTGAAAGCGGCTCTCAGTTGCTGTTTGTTGTGTTTTTGCTCTGCTTCTGGAGACCATCTTGACCTAACCAGGACCAGCTGGAACGCAGGTCACTAGACGGTGTTTGGACACCAGACTTTGGTCATCACATCGCGCCCAGCTCGTGCACACAGCCACCATCTCGTATGTCAGCGCTTCTACTTTGAAAGGGGGAGTCTTGCTCCATAACTTTGTACCACCTTGTATTTAAATAATGTTTATTAGTCACCGAGGTGGTTTTCACACTTTCTGTTTTGCAACCGCAACCTGGGTGGACTCCCATCTTCCATGCGATGCACATGTAGCCGAGGCCGGGGGTATGGCCCTTATTTTTCAGATAAAGGACCATCCCTCCCCCAGGGTACAGATGAGAGTAAGTAAATTGCCCCAGATCACAGGCTTGGCCAGTGAGGGACCAAGGCTAAAATGGAAGTTTCCTGGTTTCAGTTCTGCACGCGCGCCGTGTCTAACCAGGTGTGTTTTATTACTTAATCACCCCCCATCTTTGAGTTGTGATTGTTTTCTTCGGTTTCTAAGGAGAAGACTTCAGCCCTGCAGCTGTCCTGGTACACGGTGACTCTGTTGACAGATCTTTACAGCCCTGGCGGACCTGCCAGGAGCAGAGGAGGGTGACGGGGAGCCCCCGTTAACAAATGTGTTAGGCGTCATGGGGAAATCGAGGCAGCCTCGTGGCTACCCATCACAGTGATTCTGCACAATGAAAGTAGTGTGTCTTTATGCTCCAGAGAGACTAGGAGGGCAGGGACAGGGCGGATTATAAAAAGTCAAGAGGTGTCCCCACTGCGACAGGCTCTGGCGCAATGGACAGGTGTCCAACAAAGCAGGTGGCTGAGGGTGTCGGATGCATGGTGAAGCACGGTGACACCACCACGTTCTGGATGTAGGACCTGGCAGGTTATTCCTCGCACCTCATTTTCCACGTCTCTAAAGAAGAAGTAATAATGGCCCCTCGTGGGGTAGTTACCAGGATTAATGCGCACCCTCCATACCAGGGCCAGCATTGGGGGAGGGGAGTCTGGTTGAGAGGTCTCCTCAAGTCCCAGAGCTGGGTTAAAAAGAAGAAAATCAAAGACTCAGGGCAAAATTTCCATCAGCCCTGGAGTGCCGGTTCTGTGTTCAGCAGCCACATATTTCAAATTCTTGGACTTCGCCTAAAGACTTCCCCAGTCTCCCAGCAGATAGCAGGTTGGCTTCTGTCATTCAGGGCTGTGTCTCAAGAGGCAGTCAAATGGAAAATCTCTCTCCCCGGCTTCTCCCGAGGCCCAGAGCAAGCGTGTCCAGCACCCGGGCGCCACAGGGTAGAAACGCTTTGCTCCGGGGCAGGATCAAAGTCCCGCCAGACCCACTCCCACCAAGACCCACCCTGGATCCCATGCATCTCTGCTTCCTGCCAGGCCCGCCCGGGCCACAGGAGGGGCTCCAACTGTCGGAATGGCCTCACACCCCGGGCAGGGCCGGCCCACATGCGAGGGCACCCTTGCTCCTTGGATACAAAGCCTGTCTTTTCCCCTGAAGTTCCTGAACCGAGGGAAGGTGCCTTCTTTCTGATAGGGAGGGTGTTTGCTGCTTTTATTTCTTTTCCAGGGTGCGTGTCCAGGTCCAGGGGAAGGCTTATCGCGCCTGGTAGCCTTCTCCTCAGGACCCTTTGCCCACCTGGTTTAGTTGGGGCTGCGGCCTCTTGCCCCCAGGAGTGGCACCCCACCGCTCCCTGTGCACTGGGGACTGATTGAACCCAGGAACACTCTCCCTTCAAGCCAGAGCCCCAGCCATTTTTTTTTTTTTTTTTTTTTTGGTTTTGAAAGAGGGTCTTGCTAGGTTGCTGAGAGTCTCACCACATTGCTGAGGCTGTCCTTGAACTTGCAATCCACCGTCTCAGCCTCCCAAGTGAGCCACCACGCCCGGCTTGATTATTCTTTTAATCTCTGACCTCTATTCATTGCTTTCTGTCCAGCTCAGTCAGCCTAGGGAGGAGAAAACTGGATGTGTTGACAGTAGTCAGAGCAAGAACTTCTCAGGCTGCGGTTTCAACTGACCACAACCTGGCCGGGTCAGAAGGAGCCGGCTGGGCGGTCAGGAGAGGGGTCTTCCCGTGGCCTTGCCAAGGCCCTTTTTCCCTATCAGGCCTCAGTTTCCCCATCTGCAAAATGTGGAGGGATAGAGGAAACTGGGAGTTTGTGGTGCTGTTCTGTGGAGTCCTGGAGTTAGTTTCGAAGGGAGCTGCCGGTCTGCCTTCATACAAGATGCAGTTTGAGGAGAGGAGAGAGCTGGTAAAATGACGCTCGCTCCCACCGTGCTGAGACGGAATGCTTCCAACTTCAACACTTTGACTCTGTCTCCTGCTCTCTCATTTGACTTAGCAGCTTGGCTTACCACTGCCGTGCCTGCTTCCTCTCCCCGTGGAGATGACCACGGCCAGCGGTCACTTCCTCAGGCCGCCCCGGCCCCACTTCCTGCCCCCAAGCGCAACCTGTGCAGACCCACTGTGCGAGGGGACTCTGCCCCAGCCCCGCTGCCTGTCCTTTGCCGTCCCGGCCTCCTGTCCGTGTACAGAGCTGGCCGTCGTGTGGGTGAAGTATGCAGGAGCGGGCTATGCCGCCAGCCGCCGCGCCCTACCCTGACCCAGCCTCTCAACTGTAAGGTGCCGGCTTTATGAATGATGCTATCAGGCTTGGCAATCTCTGCAGACTCTGATGAGACAGCAGCTCTGAAAAGGGCTTTGGCATCACATGTGACTTCGAGATACAGGAGGGGGACGGGAAGGACAGGCCCTCGGGGCAGGGCGGGGTGGGACAGGGCAGGGCAGGTCTCTGGAGGTGGCCCCTGGTCTGCTCAGCTTTGCAGAGTCCCCTGGCTCTCTGGAAGCAAAGCAGACTTTCTCTTCCTGGTCCCTTAGATTTGACCCTTGTTATTATTGCTTATTGTGCTGTTTTCAGTGGCTGCTCTTAACAGATCGCCCCACACTTAATGGCTTCCTTACCAAATTTATTATTTTACAAGTTGGACATGAAACTTTGTGTGTGCGTGTGTGTGTGTGTGTGTGTGTATTACTGGGGTTGGAACCCAGGGGCATTTGTACCTCTGAGCTACAACCCACATCCTGATTTTATTGTTTCTTTGGAAACAGGGTCTCACTAAGTTGCAGAGGGCCTCGCCAAGTGGCTAAGGCTGGCTTCGAACGTGATATCCTCCTGTCTCAGCCTCCCAAGTATTGGGATTACAGGCTTGTGCCACCACTCCCAGCATCACCATGAATGTTGCTTGACTAACTCGGGGTGCCCCCAGGCTGCACCAGAGGCTGCAGAAGAGTCCGGGCCTGGCCACTTGCAGGCTCTGAGGGCCCCCCACTTGCCTTGGCTCCTGGCCCCGTCCTCCTCCTTTAGAATTACCCACCAGGATTGAATTCCTTCACATTTTTTTTTTTCTTTTTGGTGATACTGGGGATTGAATCCAGAGACATCCTTCCTTCAAGCTATACCCCCAGCCTTATTTTTTTTTTTTTTTAATTTCTTACGTGGAAACAGGGTCTCGCTAGGTTGATGAGTCTTACTACTTGCTGAGGCTGTTCTCGAACCTGTGATCCTCCTGTGTCAGCCTCTTAAGTCCTAGGATCACAGGCGTGCGCCAGGCCTCACTTTTTATCCCTTCTCTTCTGCCTTCCTCTTCCACCTTTAGGGACCTTGTGGTTATATAGGCCCAACCGAGTAATCCAGGGTTCCCCCCCCCCCCCC
>PVLC010003503.1:0-17586 GCA_004027655.1 Graphiurus murinus | reverse complement strand
ACCTGCCAGGTGGGATGGAGTGGAAATTTTGGAAAAGTAGACTCTCTCTGTGACAATACACTGTTGAGGCTTTTGGAGTGACGGGGGGGCGGGGGGGGGGTTCACGGGTTGAACCAGGTTCAGTAGGGAAAAAGTGGGCATTGGCTGGGTAAAGCTAAGGCTGTAAGGCTCAGGTGTACTTACCTGCTCTGGCCTTAGCCCACCTCCCCACCCCCAGCAAGACTGTTCTGAGGAGGCCGCTCCATCTGCCCCTTCTGTGAGCAGATCATTACAGATGGGGGGGGGGGGCGTCCCTGAACTGTAGGGAGGGGCAGATGAGTGAGCGCCTCCAGCAGCGAAAGCCAGGCCGTCCAGAAGCCCTGCTCCGAGGACCTGTGGGCGGGCCTCCCTCCTCCCCAGGGCACAGCCTCCAACTGCAGGGAAGCAGGTCACCCACACCCCCATCCATCGGTGTTCACTTCTCCTTTTGCAAAACATACCACCGTGTCCCTTCTGGAGAGCAAGCATCTTCCTTCTGGGCTGTCTTTATTTATTTTGTAGCCCCCCGCCCCCAGGCCTGCTCTCTAACTAGGCATCATGGTGAGATTGTGTCCTTCACAATTAGCCTGGTATCTCAGGGCTAAACTAAAACCCTCAATGTAGGGTACCTTTTAGCATCTCCTGATCTCTCAAAAAGAGGTGTATCCGCTATGCCTCCTCATATCAAAAGAGAAGGAAATGAGCCAAGCAGGGTGGCACACGCCTGTAATCCCAGTACTTGAGAGGCTGAGACAGGAGGATTGCAGGCTGGAGGCCAGCCTCGGAGATGTAGAAAGACTCAGCAATGAAGCAAGACCCGCTTCTCCAATCACCACCCTCTCCTAATTCTGTGTCTCCGATCTTCCTCGTGTCTCTGGACACTGTTGTCCATCTTACTGTCATTGTTGTTGTTATTTTGAGGTCCTGGGATTGAACTCAGGGACATTCTACCTCTGACTACCCCTAGCCTGATTATTATTGTTGTTGTTATTATTTTGAAACAGGGTCTCACTAGGTTCCTGAGAGCCTGGCTAAGTTACTGAGGCTGCCCTTGAACCTGCAATCCTCCTGTCCCAGCCTCCCAAGTACTGGATTACAGGGGTGTGCCACCATGCCCGGCTTCCATTTTATTACTGTTTTGAGCTCCTTCCTTGATAAAGCTGCCTCAAGCCCTTGAGGAACTGGACTGGTGTAAATGATCCAAAATAAACACACTGGCCATTGCAGAAACACAAATAAAGATGCACAGACTCCTCGGGCCCTCTCCCCTCTCTCATTTCCGAAGGGCTTCTCTCGCCTGAAGGTATCGGCCGACTCCGGCAGGGCTGTCGTGCAGCTGTGGGGTGTGCAGCGGGCTCTCCCCATGTGCTGCGTGGAGCTGTTGCAGATGGCCAATGGCAGGCTCTGTTTATTGGTTTATTTTCTTACTAAAGCGCTTTTGTTTTCTCAAATGACCAGATTGTCCCCAGACACTTGTAAAGCTGCCACCCTGCCGGGCGGCCACCACCGGGAACTGGCCCGCAGGGGCAGCGAGCAGCCTCCAGCAGCCCTGGGGGAAGAGCTCGGCTATCCTGTCTCCAGGCAAAGCTCAGCCCCTGTCACCGGGTGGCTGTTCCTCGTCTTCTTCGTCCTCACGTAGATTCTTACCTGTGTGGGTCCAAAAGAGGTAGACAATTAGAACATGGCTTCTGACAGTTAAGCAGTTTTCCAGAAAGTGTTTGACCATATTTCTTTTCTAATTTTATTTATTTATTTTATTTATTTATTTATTTATTTATTTATTTATTTTTTTATTTTTGCGGTACTGGAGATTGAACTCAGGGCCATTCTACCTCCGAGCTACACTCCCAGCCCTATTTTTTATCCTTTATTTTGAAGCAGGGTCTTACTAAGTTGTGGAGTGCCTCACTAGGTAGCTGAGGCTGGCCGCGAACCCGGATCCTCCGGTCTCAGCTTCCCAAATGCCGGGATTACAAGCGTGCGCCACCACGCCCGGCTGTTTTTTGTTTTTGTTTTTGTTTTTGTTTTATTGGCACATTATAATTGTCCCTGATTGTGAGATTCGTAGTGGTTCGTGTACGTACATAGCATTATCTGGTCTGTTTCCTTCCTGTCCCTTCCCCCTCCCTGCCCCAGCTCCTTTCACTACCCTAGTGGTCTCTCTCCTAATTTTCTTGAAGTCCCTTTTCTTCCTTTTTTTTAAAATTTTTCTTCCCTAGCTTCCACCTAAGATAAAACATATGGCCTTTGTTTGATTATTTTTTTTGTTTCGGTGGTACTAGAGATTGAACCCTTGGAGCATTCTACCTCTGAGCTACACCCCCAGTCCTATTTTATTTTATTTTGAAACAGGGTCTCACTAAGTTGCGGAGGGTCTCACTAAATTGTTGAGGCTGGCCACAAACTTGCGATCTTCCTGTCTCAGCCTCCCAAGTTCCGGGATTTCAAGTGTGCGTCACCGTGCCCGGCTTGGCCGTTGTATTCCTGAGACTGGCTGATCTCGATCTCACTTAGCGGTGGTGTTCTCCAGTTCCATCCATTTCCTGCAAACAACATGACTTTGTTCTTCCTTATGGCTGAGTGAAACTCCACCGGGTACATAGACCACATTTTTTTTTTTTTTATCCACTCATCCGCTTGCATTTACCCAGGTTGGTCCCACAACTTGGCCGTTTTGAATTGTGCTGCTAGATACAAGGATAAGCACATATCACCGTAATATTCTGACTTTAATTCTTCTCAAAATATAACAAAGAGTGGTACAGCTCGGTCATGTGGTGGTTCTATTCCTAGTCTTTTTTTTTTTTTTTTTTTTTTTTTGCGGTACTGGGGATTGAACTCAGGGGCATTCTACCTCCAAGCTATATCCCCAGCCCTATTTTTTATTCTTTATTTTGAAACCAAGTCTCACTAAGTTGCGGAGGGCCTCAATAGGTAGTTGAGGCTGGCCTCGAACCCGGATCCTCCGGTCTCAGCCTCCCGAATGCTGGGATTACAAGCGTGTACCACCACGCCCGGCTTATTCCTAGTCTTTTGAGGAACCTCCACCCGGCTCTCGTCATGGTTGTACTGACAATCCTTTTTGTTACACCCACGGAATATTAGAAGGATCTGGTTGCTGGGCGTGGTGACACGTACCTGTGATCCTAGTAGTTGGGGAGTAAGATCACAGGTTCGAGACCAACTTCAGCAACTTAGTGAGACTCCATTTCAAAATGAAAAAGGCTGAGGGTGTAGCTCAGAGGTAGAATGACCCTGTATTCAATCCCTAATCCCCAAAAAAGGGATCTGATTGGAGGGATCCACTTGAGAGGAGTGATGGGGTACTGGGTTATTGTAGTCATTCCTTTATTAAATAAAGGAATAAATAATGCTAGGCCCCTTTAAGGAGCTCTGGGGACAGCTGTCAACCAGACCGGCAAGGTGCCTGCCTTCAGCCCTCTCAGAGCTCACACTCCACGCCAGACACAGAAACAGGACGGGGCACGTGAGGAGAGACATTCCAGGAAGTGACATTCGTGGTGAGACCAAGAGCTAAGGACGTCCCAGCCACGAGAACAGCCAGGGACAGCAAGACCGAGCCCGCCGACCCCCTATTTTATTTTAGTGAGGCTATTTTATTTTAGTGAGGGTCTGACAAGGCAATTATTGAATTACTGTATGTTTTCATCACCAGCTTCTGGTTTCATGGGGGAGGGAAGGTCCAGGCCCCCTTTGCTCATCGTTGTTTCTCTCTCTTTCTCTCTCCCTCTCCCTCTCTCTTTCTGTCTTTTCTTTTTTGTGGTCCTGAGAATTGAACCTAGAAACATTCTACCTCTGAGCAACATCCCCAGCCCCATTTCTTTTTTTTTTTTTTTTTTGAAACAAGTTCTCACTAAGTTGCTGCGGGCCTCACTAAGTTTCTGAGGCTGGCCTTGAACCTTCGATCCTCCTGTCTCAGCCTCCCAAGTACTGGGATTCCAGGCTGGCCCACCAAGGCCAGCTCGGTTGTCTCTCTCGTGCCTGACACAGTGCCCAGTTCATGACAGGTGCACAGTAACGGGTGGGTGAAATAGTAGAGAACCTAAAAGAAAAGAAGACAGTAAAGAAGAATGGAGGAGGCTCGAGGCTAAGCAGTCACAGAGCTGGAGACCTCAACGGGTCCTGTTTTGCCTGTAAGAAACAACCCGAAGCTGGGCGTGATGGCGCACATCTGTATTCCTGGTACTTGGGAGGCTGAGACAGGAGGATCGCAGGTTTGGGGACAGCCTCAGCAAGCAGTGGAGACTTGCATCAACCTGGCAAGACTCTGTTTCATGATAAAAATAAAATAGGGCTGGGGGTTGTAGCTCAGAGGTAGAATGCCCCTGGAGAAACACACACACACACACACACACACACACACACACACACACGGCCAGAAGTCAAGAACGGGAAGGGGGACAAGAAAGGACATGATCAAGACATGTACTGTGGGCAGAAGAGACAGATGTTTGTCATCGTGGCGTGTGGGCCGGTGGCCAGAGGGTCAGCATGACACGGTCGCGTGTTGGCAGATGGAACGTGGCAGCTGCCGAGTCAGCCATGGGCGGGCGGATATGGGCAAGAGGTGGGGAGATTTCTGTCCTTTCCAGGATTGGAAGCCCAGGGCTATCCTGCGTGGGGGACTTCTGTCATTCCAAATGGGAGGGTATGAAGTTGGCAGAAAGGTCTACCACGAGAAGCAAGTGTATTGTCTGGAACTTTGTTTTATTCCTTGGGAAATGCCCGTATTGTATTTTTATGTAAATAATTCATAACAGTGTGGTACTTGCAAGGGGGTGAAACACAAATACTCATAATTGAAGTCGAGACACCATATTGTGTTTTTGTATCAACAGTTTATATACTATTGCTTTGCAGCAGGTCCAAAAACAAATGTGTATCCAAGAGGCGAGCTACCTGTTCATTCTGAGCTTCCTCGTGTAGTCACTCTTACCTGTCCTTTGAGGCCTGCTTTAACAAACCACCTTTCTCTTGAAGATTTTGAGATCATCCCAGCCCAGTGTCAACCCCGCCAGCTCTGAGCTGCTGTGGTAGGATCCTTGTGCAGGTCAGGCCGATGTGTTAAGGGCGTGTCACATTGAGTTAGCGAGGCCTCTGGGGCAGGTGGCCCAGCTTAGTCGTCCGTACGTTGATTGTTCAGAGGGTCGTGCAAGGAGAGGAGTGCAGAGAAGTCTTGAAGAAATGACCATTCTGTGCAACCATAATGCGTGTGTGCGTGGAAGGTCGGGAGGGGCGGTTCTTAAGCAGCTGGAGTCTGCCCACCATACCTTAGCAGGCTTTCAAAGTCCTTGGGACTATTTCAGGCCCAGAAGTTGACTCTGTGTTGAAAACCTCAAGCTTTAGAGAGAGTGGCAGGGCGTGAAGCGTGTTTAACCTTGATCCAAACCTCAGTCGTTTGTGAGATCCGGGCTGGCTGATCTCCGTGAAGTCCGGCGGCCCCGAGTGCGCTTCAGTAACTGGTCTGTGAGCGTGTTGAAAATCTGTGGGTTTTCTTTGGCAGCACTCCTTTTTCTGCCGGTTGACCGAAGACAAGAAGTCAGAGAAGTTCTTCAAGGTCTTTTATGACCGCATGAAGGTGGCCCAGCAGGAAATCAAAGCCACGGTAACTGTGAACACCAGTGATTTGGGGAACAAGAAGAAAGACGATGAAGCAGACCGGGACGCCCCATCCCGGAAAAAAGGTAACGCTCTTCATCCTTCAGTAGCTAGCAGAGCAACTCTTGCTTTCCTTGATTTTCTCATTACTTCTGAACTCCCAGGCGCATTACGACTGGGGCTCTCAGAAGAAAACAACAAAGCTGGTGATGATACACTTCCTTCTTCCTCAGTGACCTCAGCTGAAGTCCTTTTGTGTAGGAGAGCTCTTGTTTAATAAATTAGTGAATGATCCCAGTACTTAGGAGGCTGAGACAGGAGGATCGCAGATTCGAGGACGGCCTCCGCAACCTAATGAGACTCTCAGCAATCTAGTGTGACCCCGTTTCAAAACAAAACAAAAACAAAAAAGGCGAGGGGTATAGCTCACAGGTAGAATGCCCCTATGTTCCATATTCAATCCTACATATAAAACACACTTATAAAAAAAATTAGTGAACATTCTTCTTGGTTAAGCTGAGGGTCTTATTAGTAGTGGATTCACAAATATTCTTTTTCTTTGATTTTCCATTTAGTGTTAGAGAAAGGCAAGGTAAATACATATTTTAAGACTAGTAGCCGGGGGTGGTAGCATAGGCTTGTAATCTCAGTTCTTGGGAGGCTGAGACTAGAGGATGGCAGGTTTGTGAGCAGTCTCAGCAACTTAGTGAGGCCCTCTGAACCTCAGTGAGACCCTGTTTCAAAATAAAAAAATAAAATAGGGCTGGGGATGTGCAGAGGTAGAGTGTCCGTGGGTTTAATCCCCAGTACCACACATACACACACACACACACACACACACACACACACACACACACACACACACACACAAAATAGTGTCAGTCTTCACCAGGTAACTTCTCCTTATTTGCTAAAGTCAGGACCTCTCTCTGAACCCAGCGTGGTTGCACACACTTGTAATCCCAGCATTTGGGAGGCTGAGACCGGAGGATCCAGGTTCACCGCCAGCCTTAGCTACTTAGTGAGGCCCTCCGCAACTTAGTGAGACCCTGTTTCAAAATAAAGAATAAAAAATAGGACTGGAGATGTAGCTCAGAGGTAGAATGCCCCTGAGTTCAATCCCCAGTGCCACACACACACACACACACAAAAAAAGCCTCTGTCTGTTATCTCACTGGAGAGTGGCCGTACCAAGGAGTGGCAGACACACAGGTTTTGGACTCAAGCAATCTTGAGCAAATTCATTAACTACTCCGAGCCTCACTTTTCAAGTTTAGAGCTGGACTTCTCGACCACAGCAGTTGACATTTGGGGCACTCCTTGTTGAGGGGCTGCCCCGTGCGTTCCAGGGTGTTGAGCAGCACACGTGGCGCCTACCCAGTGAGATGGCGGTAGTGCACCCCACCCCTCCAGCCAAACACGCCTGGAGACACTGTCCCTCACCCCCTGGCTGAGGGCGGAGGCAAAGTCACCCTTGGTTGAAACCCGCTAGTCTAGAATGAGGGCAGGCAGAAGAAAAAGAGGGGTGATTTCCATTTACTACGGACTTAGTATGAATCCGGCATGTGTCTGTTTTCTGTCCATAAAGCAAGTACTTGAGGTAATCATCTAATAAAGGGAAAAGATTTGGGCGCACAGCTTTAGTGGTCTGAGTCCACCATCAATCGGCCCCTCTGCTTTGGAAAGACATCATGGCAGAAGCATGTGGTGGGGCGAACACCACTTATCTCCTGGGCCAGAAAGCTGAAAAACAGAGAAAATACCGGGTCCCACCATCCCCTTCAGGGGCGCAACTCTTAAAGGTTCCCCACCTCCCAGGAGCACCGTGGGCTGGGGGTCAAGCCTTTGAGACTACAGTGAGGCACTTTAATGCCGGTGCCATTCATTTAGAGCTCAAGTTAACCCTGTAAAGTAGATAAACTGGTTCTCTCCACCTTACAGATGAGGAAACTGAGGCACGATGTGGCCATTAACCTGCTAAGGCAGCGGAGCAAGCCTCTGAACCCAGACAGTGTGGCTGCAGAGTCGGTGCCCCTAGCTGTAATACCAGGGTTATCTCACAGGGTTCTCCTGAGGACTGGATAAGATAATACAGGCACAAAATGCTTACTCACTGTGGCGGTGTCTTGGCAGGCGGTAAGAGGGCCAGTCGTCGCTATGGTAACGGTCATTCCGGCTGTCAGTAACAGTGACTGCAATGGGTTGCGCCTCTGGGAACGCTCTTGAGGTAGAATTCACCAGTGCCCTCCCATCTTATAGGGGAGGGAACGGAGACCCAGAGCTTTAGTTTCACAAAGTCGGCAGACCCCGGACTAAGGCTTTTCTCTAAAAACACAGTGTAAGCCTCGATGAGGGGTGAGAACCGCAGCTGGCAGGGCCTGCCTCTGCTGCAACCCGTAAGGACTTCTCAGAGTCCGTGCCAACCTTGAGTGTCCCTAGCGAGCCCAGCTTTCCAGCCTGGGCGCCACCGAGGAGGCGCTGGCATTGACTGGTCTCACATTTGCTTCCTAGCCAAAGAGCCCTCGACCCAGATAACGGAAGAGGTCCGGGACCAGCTCCTGGAGGCGTCCGCAGCCACCAGGAAAGCCTTCACCACCTTCCGCAGGGAGGCCGACCCCGACGACCACTACCAGTCTGGGGAGGGCACGCAGGCCACCGCCGACAAGGCCAAGGATGACCTGGAGATGAGCGCGGTCATCACCATCATGCAGCCCATCCTCCGCTTCCTGCAGCTGCTGTGCGAAAATCACAACCGAGACCTGCAGGTGAGGGCCTGGCCGCGCGAGGCCTCCTCCGGGTTGCTGGAGATGAGGCTCTGGCGTGGGCGTCCGGCATGATGGCCCCCCATCTGTCTTCCCCAGTGTCTCCGCAGGGCCAGAGACCACAGCCGTCCTCACCAGTCGAGGCGGCTGCTACGTTGCATAACGTTGCATTCCTGTAGGGCGTGAAGGTGCCTGCGTATATGTATCTTGTCTCCTGCCACAGTTTGCTCTGTGGGTGCTCAGGTGAAAATTGGAGATGACTAGATCATTAAGCATGTTAGACGTACAAAACACACCCCGTTCACGACATTGCAGTGACAGATCACAAATGCACACGCCCTTTGGCCTGGGTGTGTAGCAGGCTGTACTGCCTAGCTAACGACACCTTTCTCAGAACAGATTCCCATCACTGAGCAATGCACGACTGTATTTGCAGGTTGGATGAATGGAGAAGCTGCCTTCCAGTGTTTTCCACAAACAAGTGCTCATAGATCTTCATTATTCCACAGCTTTTTTTTTTTTTTTTTTTTTTTTTTTTTTTTTATGTGATACTGGGGATTCAACTCAGGGGCATTCTACCTCCAAGCTACAACCCCATCCCTATTTTTTATTCTTTATTTTGAAACAGGGTCTTACTAACTTGCAGAGGGCCTCACTAAGTAGCTGAGGCTGGCCGCGAACCCGGATCCTCCGGTCTCAGCCTCCCAAGTACTGGGATTACTTTGTTCACTTTGTTGTTTCAGGATGATAGCAATGGTCAAGGTGTTTCGGGCACTGAGAACATCCTGGATGCTGAGCATCGCTTATATCACTACTTTATTATAAGCAGTGCAGGGGAAGTGATAAGGAGGTGCAGAACTGGGTCCTGAGCCCCGGAGTCGGGAGGCTGGATGTGGTGCTGTTAACCAGACGCTGTGATGGAGCTCCTGTTATCTCCCTTACCGAGTTTCCCAGCAGCAAAGGCTGCTTAGAAAGAACCAAGAGTGAGCCCGGCGTGGTGGCTCACGCTTGTAATCCCAGCATTCGGGAGGCTGAGACCAGAGGATCCGGGTTCCCGGCCAGCCTCAGCTATCTAGTGAGGCACTCCGCAACTTAGTGAGACCTGGTTTCAAAATAATGAATAAAAAATAGGGCTGGGGGTATAGCTCGGAGGTAGAAGGCCCCTGAGTTCAATCCCCAGTGCCACAAAAAAAAAAAAAAAAAGAAAGAAAGAAAGAACCAAGGGTGGATTCCAGAGACCCACCTCCTTCTTCTGAAAGGGCCTCCACGTGGAGGTCCATCCCTGCCCAGGAAAAGCCCGCTGCAGCCCTGCACCCTTGACCACTGCATGTTCTTGCTACAAACTCTTGAGCCTGGGGAAGCTGCCTCTTTCTGCCTGGGTGGCATGAAGATAAACAAGAAAAGTGTGTTGAACACCTCCTCTAAGAAGGAATGTTTCCTCCCAAGATCAGCAGGTCGGCACTGGTCATTTCATGTGTGTGAGCGATGCAGTAACGCTAGTCCCCAACTGGCCAGGAGAAAGTGCCACCGGTTGATATTTGTGTTGCTGGCTGTAGTCACCAGGCGACTTGGTGGCCTGTGACATATTGACTGTGGCTGGACCATTTGCTCTTGCCACAGCCAGTTGCTGTGACTTAAATCCTGCCAAAGAATCTGTGCGGAGATCAGCTGAGTAAGAAGTCCATTGTTAAAAGAGTGAGTCTAGAACCGCAAAACAGAGCCAGGGAGAGAACTACAGCATTTCATTACCACCCTTGGTCATTTTTTAAAAACTTAATTCAACTGGTCTGAAGTGCTTGAGTCTCTAAGATCTGAGGTCACCCAAATTCTGTTATATGCATGTACTAATATAACACAACAAATTCCATGTTCATGTACCCCCCCAAAAAATAGAGATCTGAGGTCATTAGTGGCCAGATCTGACCCATATCATAAAGGGAGGGGTTTCCCACAAACGGGAATGGTGGCCGAGTTGGCGCTGCAGGGCTGTAGACCGGCAGTGCCAGGCGGTGCGTGGGCTGGAGGCGCTGCCATCCAGACAGGCACCGTCTTTCCTGGACTCTGCTTCCAGTCCGTGTCAGCCTTTGACACTGCGTGCCCGGCCCTGTCAGCACCCGAGCCTGGGGTCTTGTCATTCTTGTGATTTCTTGTCAGTTTCCTTGTGAGTTGCTCAAGCTTCTCGACTTCGGGCTGAGAACGCCTGGGTCCCAGGTCCCCTGGCTGGGGCTGCCTAAGTCAGGTGGAACGAAGCCCCCACGCCCGGAGGTCCAGGTCTGGTTATTGTCCTGGTGGCTGGAATCCCTGTGTCTCAGGGTCACTGTGTCCCTGAGGTCACCCGACTCTCCTGCTACCTTACAAGCTGTGCCCTTGTGCTCAGGAGAATGCGGGACCCCTGGAGAGCCCAGGCCAAGCCACTCGGTGGGTGTCTGGTGGGTAGGACCCACCTGCTGCTGGGGGCCATTTCTAGGCTGAGTATGGCGCTCAGGGCCCTGTGCTGTGCCCTGTGTGGTGTCGCTGCCCCTGAGCAGCAGGCAGAAGTGACGCCTTGTGAGTGTCCCTCATACCAGCCACTCTGTCCCAGGCACACACGGGCCAAGACTTCTCTCACCCATCACAGAGTCCAGTGCTCAGGACGGGAGTCCCCGAGGCCACCAGACATCACAGCGCCTTATGCTAAGTGCTGCCTGGTGTCATCGTAGGGGATTCGTGGGGTCACAGGAGGGGCGCCACCCAGCATGTGAGGTCCAGGAAGCCTCCGAGGCACAGGTTTCTGCTGAGTTCCAAGATCACCAAGCCCCAGGCCGCCTTGAGGCGCCCCTTCCTGCATGGCCGAGGGGGTTCCCGATGTGGTTCTGGTTCCAAGCACTCGCCTGCCTTCCACCTCCCTCTTCTCTCCTCTCCACCCCCAGCGCCCGCTTCCTCTGTGGGAGTGGAGCTCGGCTTCAGCTCCACAGACTCCTCGCTTCTGGGTTGGAAGAACTATAATTCGGTACTTGATCTCTGGACTCGGTCCTCTCCATGAGGAGCACCTTTTCATGATGTCCGTCCAGAACTTGATTTTCTAGTACACGCTCTGTGGGAAACAGTGCTGGGAAGATGGGAAGGGGAGGGCCCAAGATATTTTCATATTTTTAAGAGATTTCACAACTTAACATTTCAAAGTACATAAAGATTATCCAATTTGGTGCTTTTTAAACCTTTTTTTTGGCCACAGAATCCTTTGTTTGAAAAACATCTTATGCAGAAATGCACTAAATTAAGCAGATGAGAGCAAAGCTACTCTAATCAGCATGGAAAATAGAAAGTGCCAGAGCTTTCGTCCCTCCACCCCAATCCATAAGAGCCCTGGAAGATAGGGAGGGAGGTTCCAGGGAGCCCCAGGGCTCTACGGGGCCCAATAGGAAAGCCATCAATCAAGAGTAGGGGCTCACAAGGATACAGATTGGAATCATCTTTAAAAACTCTTACAAAATGAAGCCCGGTATGGTGACACGCCCCGGTAATCCCTACTGCTCAGAAGGCTGAGGCAGGAGGATGGCAAGATCCTATCTCAAAATAAAAAGGGCTGGAGAGGTAGCTCAGTGGTAGAATACCCATGGATTCAGTCCCCCCAACACACACACACACACACACACACACACACACACACACACACGGGAAGACTCGCAGGTGGGGGCTTGCTCCAGTGAAATTATGTCCATAGGAATCCAGTTCCCAAAACGATGCATTTAAATGGAATTCAGAGCCGGGCATGGTGGCGCACGCTTGTAATCCCAGCATTTGGGAGGCTGAGACGGGAGGATCCGGGTTCACGGCCAGCCTCAGCTACCTAGTGAGGCACTCCACAACTTAGACCTGGTTTCCAAATAAAGAATAAAAAATAGAGCTGGGGGTATAGCTCGGAGGTAGAATGCCCCTGAGTTCAATCCCCAGTACCGCAAAAAAATAAAATAAAATGGGCTGGAGGTGTAACTCTGAAGTAGGCGGGGGGATGGTAAGCCGAGTGTGGTGGGGCATAGCTGTAATCCTCATGACTCAGAAGGCTGAGTCAGGAGGATCACAAGTTCAAGGCCAGCCTGGGCAACTTGTGTAGTAGACCCTATCTCAAAATAAAAATAAGATAAGGGCTGTGAATGTAGCTCAGCAGTAGAGCACTTGCCTAGCATGTGGGAGGCCCTGGGTTATAGCCCTAGTACCAATAAGTTAATTAATTGATTAATTAATTAATTAATTAAGGTTGGGACAGCCAGCTATCCAGGTTGCCTCCATAGTCTATCAACTGGCCTGTAGCATCTCATCTTGTCGTGAACTGGCCCCAGTACTTGGCTCTGGGTGCTTGGCACCCAGCCCACAGCACCAACGTTCAAACATGACCACCACCCTTTGAAATATCCCATGCCTCTGAGCTTAACACCTGGTGGGCAGTGGGAAGCAGGGCTAGGGAAGGATGAGGAATAAAGGGAGACATGAAAGTTTGAAAAGACTTAGAGTCCGGAGCCCCCTTCTCCTGCACCCCATGCAGACACCTTGAAGAGAAAGTCACACCCTTGGTGGCCATTGCTGTAGTCCGTGACCTCCACGGCCGCCTGGTGGCCTCCTCTGTCCCGTCCCATGCTGCATCCGTCTGTCTGTACTGCTGACCAGTCCAGGGCACCAGCCTGTTGGAGACTTATCAACATGGCAGGATGAGTGACCTTCTCCCTTTTTTCTCTTCCTTTGCCCCCCCCCCACCCCCCGGGAACTGGCAAAATGCAGAACTTCCTCCGTTGTCAGAACAACAAGACCAACTACAACTTGGTGTGCGAGACGCTGCAGTTCCTGGACTGTATCTGCGGGAGCACGACCGGAGGCCTTGGTCTTCTCGGACTGTACATAAACGAGAAGAACGTAGCTCTTATCAACCAGACCCTGGAGAGCCTCACAGAGTACTGCCAAGGGCCTTGCCACGAAAACCAGGTGATTCCATCTGTGTTCTTACCGTGTTTGGAAATGCTCCCAGGAGACCAGTTGAGAAGTCACATCCTGCCTGCCTGTTGGTGGAGGGAGTTAGGTGGGCTGGAGACCTTTTTCCAGCAAGTAGAAAGTCACCAACGACATCATGGTGCTTTATCCTGCATTAGAATTTATCTAGCTGGGCACGGTGGTGCACACCTATAATCTCAGGACTTGGGAGGCTGAGACAGGAGGATCGCAAGTTCGATGACAGCCTCTGCAATTTAGAAAGGTCCTCTGCACCTTAGCAAGACCCTGTTTCAAAATAGAAAGTAGGCTGCAGTTGGGATGTAGCTCAGAGGTAAAATGTCCCTACATTCAATCCCCAGAACCATAAAAAAAAAAAAAAATCTTGCTGGGCGTGGTGGTGTACGCTTGTAATCCCAGTACTAGGGAGGCTGAGACTGGAGGATCTGGGTTCGTGGCCAGCCTCAGCTACTTAGTGAGGCCCTCCACAACTTAGTGAGAACCTGTTTCAAAATAAAGAATAAAAAAATAGGACTGGGGGTGCATCTCGGGGGTAGAATGCCCCTGGGTTCAATCCCCAGTACTGAAAAAGAAAGAAAGAAAGAAAGAAAGAAAGAAAGAAAGAAAGAAAGAAAGAAAGAAAGAAAGAAAGAAGACTGGAGTGGATTATCGTGCTGCAGGTGGGGATCTTACCTAGAGGCAGATGATTAATTTTGATATCATGTGAATTAAACCAGAAGTTTGCGTCCCAAGCTTAAACTTTAAGCAAATGTCTAAAAGACCCAAAACAAGTAATGTAGGGCGAATGGAGCATACTTTTAAAGGGGAAAAAGGGCTCCGACCCTGGTATCAGTCATACACTGTATTTTCCCCTCAAAACAAAAGCCGGCGGGGCTGCACTCTGGATCAGACGCAACCCATTTATCAGTTATCGTGCATGGGGACTTTCCTGCTGTTCACGGTTCATTCTGAAACTAGAGATTTCCATCTGTCTTTTATTTTTACCACTTTCTCACGGAAAATTGCAGCTCTCCCCTCGAGACATGACTGGGAGTGGTGCGCGCAGTGTCGAAATAGCAGTTGGGCCTGTTGGCCTCTGACGTCTGATTTATGGCCGGCGCTTGGGTCACTGTCTGCGTGTGTCTCTCTCCCCAGAACTGCATCGCCACCCATGAGTCCAACGGCATCGACATCATCACAGCCCTGATCCTCAATGACATCAACCCCCTGGGGAAGAAGCGCATGGACCTGGTCTTGGAGCTGAAGGCAAGTAGGCACGGAAAGCCGGAGCCGGTGGCGTTTGGGGACACCCGTGCGCTGTGCTCGGTGTCCTGAAACAGGATTCAAGGCGGTTCTGGTCAATGAAATCCAGGATCCAAGTTGCACGTTCAGCCCCAAACACAGAGCTTCAGCCTTGGCAGCCTTCCAAACAGGGGCCTGGGGACTGGATACCAGTTTTCCCACCGGTAGGTCCCACGGAAGGAACACTTGTCACTCAGAGCTGAGAATCCACCCAGACAGCACCCAAGAACCCGAAACCTCCATTCCGAAAAGCATAGGCAAGCCGGGCGTGGTGGTGCACGCTTGTAATCCCAGTACTTGGGAGGCTGAGACGGGAGGATCCAGGTTCACGGCCAGCCTCAGCTACTTAGTGAGGCACTCCACAACTTAGTGAGACCCTGTTTCAAAATAAAGAATAAAAATAGGGCTGGGGGTGTAGCTCGGAGGTAGAATGCCCCTGGGTTTAATCCCCAGTACCTCAAAAACAAAAACAAAACCAAAAAAAGCATAGACAGAGACTATAGAAATGCCAGTATGGTTTCTGAATTTTTCCTCCCTTTGAGGAAAAAGG
This sequence comes from Graphiurus murinus, assembly GCA_004027655.1. NCBI lineage: Eukaryota > Metazoa > Chordata > Mammalia > Rodentia > Gliridae > Graphiurus > Graphiurus murinus. The sequence continues at coordinate 2,376 of PVLC010003503.1, read as the reverse complement.
GTCAGCTAAAGCAGAGTAACCAAGCCTTCCTAGTGCCTCGAAAATATACTTTTGCTTCATCAGGGTTAACATCCTTTTCTATTCTGTCAGTGACTGAGCAAAAGCACGATGAATAACGTTGATCTAAAGTGAGGTCATTTAAGCCAGGCATGGTGGCACACACCTGTAATCCCAGTACTTGGAGAGCTGAGACAAGGGGATCGCAGGTTCAAGGCCGGCCTCAGCCCCTTAGTGAGATCCTCCACAATTGAGTAACACCCTGTTTTGGAATAAAGAGTAAAAAGGGTTTAGGGTATAGCTCAGAGGAAGAATGCCCCTGGGTTCGATCCCTAGTGCCAAATAATAATAAAATAAAATAAAATACGGACAATTGAACCGACCAAGACCATGAGGAGTTTCTTTTAATCCTGCGCAGATGGTGGCTTTCACGTGGCTGATAGGGAAACCAGTGCTTTTTTATGCCTCATAAACCTTAAAATAGTTTTACAGAGTGAAAGGAGCAACTTCAGGGGCCGCAGGCCGCAAGTTCACCAGCTGACCTCTTGGCTGTGTGAGCAGCTGATCATCAGGCCTGAAGGTGGCTTTTTTTTTTTTTTTTTTTTTTTCTCTTTGCAGTACTAGAGACATTCTATACCCCCAGCCCTATTTTTTTTTTTTTTAATTCTTTATTTGGAAACAGGGTCTCACTAAGTTGCAGAGGGCCTCACTAAATTGCTGTGGCTAGCTGAAAACCTGCGATCCTTCTGTCTCAGCCTCCCAAGTACTGGGATTACAAAATACGCCACCACACCTGGTCTGACAATGGCTTTTTATTTTTTTATTTTATTTATTTATTTTGTGGTACTAGGGATTGAACTCAGGGACATTTTACCTCCGAGGTATACCCCCAGCCCTATTTTTTATTCTTTATTTTGAAACAGTGTTTCACTAAGTTGCAGAGGGCCTCACTAAGTAGCCAAGGCTGGCCTTGAACCTGCAATCTCCGTGTCTCAGCCTCCCCAAATACTGAGATTACAAGCATGCGCCACCACGCCCGGTTTAGACCCTGTTTCAAACTAAAAAATAAAATAGGTCTGGGTGTGTAGCTCAGAGGTAATATGCCTCTGAGTTCAATCCATAGTACTGAGAAGAAAAAAAGAAAAGAAATCCGTGACCTATGATTGATAGCACAGCACCTTGACAGGTTCTATGACCTAAGCTTGGGGAGGAAAAAGAGGTCCACCCCCCCAAAAAAAAAATCAAAGAATTTTAGAGTCCTGTACACAGAGGCATACAAGTTATGGGCCCGGCCTCCCTTGAGGTCAAGCCAAGAATTCCAGGGTGTGGACGCATGAACGTTCTTAATGTAATGGGAAACTATGGCTTGGCAGGCATGCAGTGTTCCTGCGGGTCGCTTTTGTTAACTAGCATTCGTTGTACTCTTGGATAGTAGGAGTTAGGAGAACCCACAGAAATGCTCTAAGACCGGGAGGAACTGCCTCTGCTGCCTCCCGTCTCCGGCGCAGAGGGCTAAGTGGGTCTGAGCACACCTTCCCTGCAGAGAACGTTCTGCTTCAGGCGAGGCAACTCAGAGTCGCCAGGGGCCAGCGCTCCCTGGTTCTTCCCGACCATCGTCCTCAGGAGGGACCACTTACAGTCAGGCCCCCATATCTGCAGGTTCAGCCAACCACGGGACAAAAAATATTCAGGAAAAAAGTAATTGCATCTGAGCTGGGCGTCGTCACTCACCTATAATTGGGCTAAGGTAGGATCCCCCTGTCTTAGCCCACCTGTCTTAGCCCAATTACAGGTATGCATGACCGCCTTAAGGCCAGCCTCAGCAATTTAGTGAGACCCTATTTCAAAAGCAAAAATATATATATATTTCAAAGGGCTTGGGGTGTAGCTCAGAGGTAGAATGCCTCTGGGTTCAGTCCCCAGCGCCACCAAAAGAAAAAAAAAATGCATCTGTACTGAACATATACACATTTTTTTTCTTGTCATCGTTCCCCAAATAATACAGTTTAGCCAGGTGTGGTGGCACAGGCCTGTCATCCTAGTACTTGAGAGGCTAACACAGGAGGATCACAGGCTCGAGGACAGCCTCAGCAAGTAGTGAGACTCTCATCAACCTAGTGAGACCCTGTTTTAAAGTAAAAACAAATTGGGGCTGAGGGTATAGCTCAGAGATAAACTGCCCCTGGGTTCAATCCCCAGTACCACAAATAATAATAATAATAATAATAATAATAATAATAATAATAATATAGTATAACAACAACTATTTCCACTGCTCTTACGCTGTGTAGACCATCTAGAGATGGTATACCTGGAAAGATCTACAGAGGTTAAATTCTAATTCTATGCCTTTTCTTTTTTTTTTTTTTTTTTTTTTTT
>PVLC010003502.1:42912-96679 GCA_004027655.1 Graphiurus murinus | reverse complement strand
CTGGGGGTATAGCTCGGAGGTAGAACACCCCTGAGTTCAATCCCCAGTACCACAAAAAAAAAAAAAAAGGCTGGGGGTGTAGCTTGGAGGTAGAATGCCCCTGGATTCAATCCCCAGTACAGCAAAAATGAAAATAAAAAGTTCCCTAAGTAAGTCAGAGAAACAAATAGGTTTAGAAATGGATGTCACAGCTGAAGGCAGGTGGCTTCCCAAATCCGGATCTGAGTCTGGCAGCACCCCAGGGAGCTGCATGACCGGGGCACGCCCAGCTGTTTAGAGCTTGACAGAGATGGCCAGAGGGATGCTGGGGCCATTACCTCTCTGCTGGGCTTTTGAGAGAATTAAATGAGATAAGATATGAGAACCAATCCAACAAAAGGTTCAAGTGCTTTTCTTTTTCTTTCCTTTCTCCCTTCCTTTCTTTCTTTGTGTGTGTGTGTGTGGGGGGGGGGATTGAACCCAGGGGCATTCTACCTCTGAGCTACATCTCCAGCCCTATTTTATTTTTTTATTTTGAAACAAGGCTTCACTAAATTGCAGAGGGCATCACTAAGTTGCTGAGGCTGGCCTCAAACCTGTGATCCTCCTATCTCAGCCTCCCAAGTACTAGGATTACAGGCATGCACCACCACACCAGATTTTTTTTTTTTTTTTTTTTTTGAAACAGGATCGTTCTAAGTTGCTGAGGGTCTCACTAAATTGCTGATGCTAACTTCCGACACCACTTGTGACGCCATGAAGAAGAAAGGAGAAGCCAGGCATGGCGGTGCACACTTGTAATCCCAGTACTTAGGAGGCTGAGACAGGAGGATCCAGATCCACAGACAGTCTCTGCTACTTAGTGAGGCCCTCTCTGCAACTTAGTGAGACCCCGTTTCAAAATAAAGAATAAAAAATAGGGGCCAGGCGTGGTGGCACATGCTTGTAATCCCAGCATTTGGGAGGCTGAGACCGGAAGATCCGGGTTCGAGGCGAGTCTCAGCTACCTAGTAAGGCCCTCCACAACTGTTTCAAAATAAAGAACAAAAAATAGGTCTGGGGGTGTAGCTTGGAGGTAGAATGCCCCGGAGTTCAATCCCCAGTACCGCAAAAAAAAAAAAAAATAGGACTGGGGGTGTAGCTTGGAGGTAGAATGCCCCTGGGTTCAATTTCCAGTACCACACACAAAATAAATAAATAAATAAATAAATAAATAAATAAATAAATAAATAAAAAAAATAGGGCTTGGGGTGCAGCTCAGATGTAAAAATGCACCTAGGTTCACTCCCCAGCACCAAAACAACAACAACAAAAATAAACGAATGAATGAATAAATAAACAAATAAATGTAAAAATGCCAAGGGGTGTTGCTTGGAGACAGACTGCCCCTGGCTTCAGTCCCCAGTACCAATGAATGAATGAATACATAAATAAATAAATAAGTACATGGCTGGACGGACGGGTGGATGGGTGGGCTGAGGATGTAACTCAGTGCTAGTAAGCCCCTGTGTTCAATTCCTGTACCTCAAAACAAAACAAAACAAAGGAGGTCCCAGTGTGGAAGAACCAAATTCAACAATCTAGTAGAGAAAAGGGGATGTTAAACAAGTATTCGCACAATTAGCTGAATATGTTCGAGGGTACCAAGTCGTGGGGTGAGTATGCATGGTGTTGGTGTTGCCCGGGTATCTGACAGCCTCAGGGCGAGGCGGCGGGAGGTGGGGGGGTTCCAGGAAATTTTTCAGTTAGGATGGCGTAAATTGGGCACACCTTGTTCTGAGTCATTGCTACAGAAGAGACATGTTCAGGGAGCCAAGAGCAAACCAGAATGAAAGGAGCAAAAGGGACAGAGGGGTTGCCACCCCTGGAGGAGAAGGCCATGGGTGGCCCAAGCCAGATGGCCAGGGCTTTGATGCGGGGATTCAGAGTGTCTCTAAAGATAGCTGCACAGCAGGGAAGGTCACGGCACTCCCACCACCACTGTCTGGGTCTTATCACCAGGGCGGCACTATCCCCGGGCCATGGGCTGGCTCCAGGGGAAGATGGGGCACTGGGCTTTCTACACTGCAGTCATCTTTTCCAGGCCTCAGGACCCTATCTGTAACCAGGGTCAGTAAGCACAGATCAGGTCATCATAAATATTAAGGTCATTCCAACCGGGACACGTCAATAGTAATAAACTAACACTAACAATTAGGGTGTGTTTTCTTTTTCTTTTTTTTTTTTTTCTTTTTTTTTTTTTTTTTTTGGTGGTACTGGGGATTGAACTTGGCACTTGGATCCTACCTCCAAGTTATACCCCCAGACCGATTTTATCTCTTGGAAACAGGGTCTCACTAAGTTGCAGAAGGCCTCACTAAGTTGCTGAGGCTGGCTTTGAACCTGCGATCCTCTGGTTTCAGCCTCCCAAATACTGGGACTACAAACATACACCACCATGCCCAGCTCTAGGCCATATTTTCTATGTGCCTAGCACCGTGCAAACCACAGCACATGCATTTTTTCATTGAATCTGCGTGACAGTCTAAGAACAGGTAAGTACAATTATGACCACTTTAGAAATAAGAGAAGACTGAGATATGAAGCTAGTGGCCAACGTCCCCCAGCAGAGAAGAGAGAGAGATGCCATTCAAGCCCAGGTCTGCTCTGACGCCCCAGCTGGGCTCCAAACCTGCCATCTCACCCTGCTGCGATCCTCCAGAATGTCTTAAACTGAAAAGTCATGGTGGCTCCTGCCAGCCTGACATTTTTTGAGGCCATCTTGGCCGCTTTGAACTTTTCACAAAGCACCCTGTGTGACACCAGGAGACAGACACTGAAGAAGCCTTCTGTGAGCCAGGGTCTAACAGCACCCCCGTGTGAGGCAGGCCGCCAAGCAGAGACCACATCTGTGCACCTCTGGGCCCCCAGTCATTGCCGGAGTCTCTCAGGCCAGACGGGGATGCTGAGGTGGTTTTTCCAGGAGCCTGGCAGGCCCCTCTCTCTCTTCTTAACAAACCAGACTGTCATTTCCTCACCTCACAAATCTCCCTCCCAGGCCCGGCGTCTGTGGCCTTTTCCACCGTAAATTTTCGAGCTGTCACTAATGCCCCCAGCTCTGACCTGTGGGAGTCTGCCAGCCAGCCCCACCGACATGGGCTGTTCCGAAACCGGGCTCTCTGATTTCTTCTCCGTGTTCGACCACAGGGGCGGGAGGCTGGAGAGGCTAGATCAGAGATGACAGTCAGAGTAATGGGAGCTGCTAGGGACTCCCTGGAAAGGTCCTTAATGTCACAGACGCGGACTCTGTTCACAGAAAAGCGCAGGCCCAGACAGGAGGCAGTCTGGTGTACAGATCTCCAGGAGCAGGTGGGGTCAGAACTCGAGTTTTTCAGGCCACTTGGTGTGTGTGGTACTGGTGATTGAACCCTGGAGTGTTCTGTCCCTGAATCACACCCCCTGCCCTTAGCAAGACAAGGTCTCACTGAGTTGCTAAAGCTGGCCTTGAATCTGTGATCCTCCTGTCTCAGCCTCCCAAGTACTAGGACTACACGCCTACACCGCCACGCCCAGCTAAAACCAATCTTTTTTTTTTTTTTTTTTTTTTTTCTCGGTACTGGGAATGGAACCCAGGGACATTCTACCTCCAGCTATATCCCCAGCCCTATTTTTTTTTTTTTTTTCCGGTACTGGGGATGGAACCTGGGGGCATTCTACCTCTGAGCTACAGCCCCAGCCCTATTTTTTATTCTTTATTTTGAAACAAGGTCTCACTAAATTGCAGAGGGCCTCACTAAGTAGCTGAGGCTGGCCTCGAACCCAGATCCTCCAGTCTCAACTTTCCAAGTACTGGGATTACAAGCATGGGCCACCATGCCCAGCTCTTAATGTCTTTTTTAATACAATCCAGGACACCTTTGGGAGAGAAAGATGCTATTTGAATATGAATGATTGTCTGCTTCTGCCCAAGCAAACAAGGACATATGCTCATTTCACAGGTGAGGAAACATAAGCTCAGAAAATTTATGAAAAGCTGGGAATGATGGCGCACACGCACACACACACACACAGACAGGCCTTTCTTTGCATGGTTCTGTGCAGTTAGTTTGGATCTGAAATGTCTTCCAAAAGCTACGTGCTAAATAGAGGTCTGGACCCCAGGTCATGCAGCAAGGTCGGAGGGAGGGAATTGGAAAGTAATTGGACCCCGGAGGCTCTGGCTCCTGGCTGGATTTATCCACTGGTGCATGCATGGTGTGGTGGGCTGCTGAGAAGTGGGACTTTGGGAGGTGGGCCTGCTTGCCAGAGGTGTAGATCACTAGGGGCTGTGCTTTGTCCTGGCCCCTTCCTCTCTCTCTCACCCTCTCGGCTCTCTGCTTCCTGGCACCATGAGCTGAGCACTTTTCTCTGCTGCATGCCCTCGCCATGATGTTCTTCTTCAACACAGACCCAGAAACCAAGGCGTCAAGTGACCAGGGACCAAAATCTCTGGATCCATGAACCAAAATAAAATTTCCCTCCTTTAAGTTGACTGATTGGTTGATTGATTGATTGTACTGGGGATTGAACCCAGGGACATTTTACCTCTGAGCTACAACCCCTAATCCTTCTTACTTCTTATTTTGAAACACAGAATCTTTTTTGTTTGTTTGGGGTTGTGTGTGTGTATGTGTGTGTGTATCACTGGAGATTGAACCCAGGGGCATTCTACCTTTGATCAACCACCCCAGCCCTATTTTATTTTTATTTGGAAACAGAGTCCTGCTTGGTTAATGAGTCTCACTACTTGCTGAGGCTGTCCTTGAACCTGAGATCCTCCTGTCTCCGCCTTCCGGCTAGTGGGATTACAAGCGTACACCACCACGCCTGGCTGAAACAGGATCTTAGTAAGTTGCTGAGGGTCTTCATGAATTGCTGAGGCTGGCTTCCACCCTGAAATCCTCCTGTCTCAGCCTCCCAAGTATTGAGATTACAGGCCCTGTGCCACCACACCACCTTACCTGGCCCATTACATTGATGTTCTCAGGTATTTTGCCACAAAGCCCATGTGCTAAGACTTAACCTCAGGGACCACAGAGCCTTACTAAGTGAGGACATTTCTGACATTCAAGTTTCCATGAATTTGGCGTCTTGCAGAGCAAGGGGGTCCTATATTCCATTTCCTCTTATGATGGTACATTCGTTTCCTAGGGATGCATAACAAATCACCACCCATTGGGAGGTCTACACTGACAGAGATTCGTTCTCACAGTTCTGGAGGTAGAAGCCTGAAATCAAGGGTCAGCGGGACTCTGCTCCACAGAGGCTTAGCGGAGGATCCTCCCCGCCTCTCCAAGCTTCTGGAGATGCCGCAGCCCAAGGCCTTCCTTGGCTTTCAGTGGCCTTACACCAATCCCCGCCCCTGTCTTCATGGACATGGTCTCTGTGTGTGTCTGTATCTCTGCGTCCCTTCCTTTTATTACAGCACCAGGCGATGGATTTGGGGGTCTGCCCTAGTGCATCCAGTATGACCTCATTTTCATTAGTTACATATGCAAAAGCTCTATCTGCAAACAGAATCAGGTTCTGGGGTCCCTGGGGGTAATAAATTGGAGGAGGACCCAATTCAGCTCTGAACAGGTGTGCAAACACCTCCAGCACACACGTTTTACAGCACGGATCAACTCTGTACTCTGTGGCTTACTGGGCAGTGCACACTGTCGGCACTCAGTAATCCAGGTTGGCTGGACATAGCAATGCATGCCTATGATCTCAGTACTTAGGAGGCTGAGTCAGGAGGATCACAGTTTCGAGGCCAGCCTCAGCAGCTTAGTGAGATCCTGTTTCAAAATAAATAAAAAAATAAAGTCGGGCGTGGTGGCGCATGCTTGTAATCCCAGCATTTGGGAGACTGAGACAGGAGGATCTGGGTTTGCAGCCAGCCTCAGCTACCTAGTGAGGCACTCCGCAACTTAGTGAGACCCTGTTTTAAAATAAAGAATACAAAACAGGGCTGGGGGTATAGCTTAAAGGTAGACTGCCCCTGGGTTCAATCCCCAGTACTGCAAATAAATAAATAAATAAATTAATTAATTAATTAAAATAAAATAAAATAGGGCTGGGGGTGTAGCTTGACGAGAGAATACCTCTGGGCTCTACCTCTACTACCCCCCCCCAAAAAAAAGGTTGGGCCCACTCACAAGGGTGGGACTAGAGGAGCTAAATTCATTGAAAACCAGCCTGCCCGCCTCTGCATAGCAAACCACACCCAAGCCCCCTTCCTTCCTTTTTTGCCCGGGCTTTCTCTTCCCGCTCCCCAGCCCCACTTGCCGCCTTTTTCCTTCCTTCCCCCTAGCAGTCATGAATGGCTGGGCCGCCAGGCAGCTCCGGGGCTGCAAGTACTCACGCATGCACCCCACAAGTAAGGAAACCTCTCCTTATTCCCAGCTTCCCACCCCATCCAAGCCTTTTTTTTTTTTTTTTTTTGCTCTTTGCTTTTAGGGTGCCAGGCCATTAGGGTCCCCCTGAAAGCGGGACTAAATTCTCTCTGCCCTTGGTCAAACATCTTAGCCACACACCCTTCAGTCTTGTTCTTTAGAAAGTCCCAAATGAAAAGGTTCCTCGTGGCTAGCCCTGCCTTCCTCTTTTTTTTTTAGTTTCTGGATACAAGTTCACTTTTTTTTTTTTTTTTCTGATGAGCGGTGAAGAGCTTGTTGTCACTTAGTGAGCTTTTGTTATGTCCCGAGCTCTGTGCCAAAGTCTTCCCACGCAGGACGCCACTCATGCCTCTCTCTGGGTTCTCTGTGCAGGTGAGGAGACCAAGATCTTCAGCAATTAGGTAGTTCATCAACAGGTCATGTGCTACCTCAAGGTGAAGTTAGGGTTTGAACCTCGGTCCTTCAGATTCTACAGTGCATTCGGTTTATTATGCTGTGGGCTTTATGAGAGTGACCCTCGGGAATATTATCCTTCAGACGAGCTTCCCCCAAATGTGTAAGACCCTAGGGTGAGATCAATCGGTCATTTTCTTCAAGGAGTTAAACCAAATAGACTCTTCACGTTTCCCTTCCCCCTCAAAAGCAATGAAGTAGGGTTGGCAGCCGCTGCTAAGAGAGAACCCGCCGACATCCTGCAGATCTCTATAAAGATTCCCATTGGAATCGGTTTTTCTTGGAGCAGTTGCTTTGGGCTTCAAGATGCAATAACTTCAGCCCTAAAATGCAAACGACTCAAAATTGCAAAATGTTCCTCGTTGGCAGGCTTCCATTAAGCTTGATTCAGCATGTTCAGGGTGCTGGGGACAAGTTACAGTTGATCCTCAAACCAGAGTCAGTGAACAGCCGTACATACCGGTCCCCCTCATCAAGGGGAAGTCCTGCAGCGTCATGAACAAACTCATTGTCTCCTTCCTCTCTGCACCTGTTACTCTCTCAGCCTAATACCTCCTCCCGAACCCAGCGATTTGCCTGTTAGCTTGGTCCTCCGGGTACCACAGCATCGAGGAAGGCACTGGGCCATGCTCCTCTACCCAAGAGGAGTCCTTATGTAAGCCCTGAAGCAAGCCGTGATAGCTCACTCTTCAGGGAAATGGGGGAGAAAAGGTTGTTACAACCTGAGCCTTGCCCCAAATCTACCAGGTCAAATTCTCTAGGGTGTAGCCTGGGAAAACTGCATCTTAACAAGTTCTCTGAGCACTTGGGAAGATCCCAGGCTGAGCTTCCCAGAATTGAGTCATTGCTTCATCTTTACAATTTTTTTAGCCTGTACTTAAGACAAAATTAACACTTATGCGGTGCTTACAGCATCCTAGCCACTGTGTGCATAACAGACCATCAGCTCATGAAATGGTTACTGCAAGCCCCATGAGCTAGACACTATTATTATTATTATTATTATTATTATTATTATTATTGCTTTGCAGATGGAGAAACTGAGGCACAGAGAGGTTAAGAAACTGGTCCAAAGTCACTCATCAAGCAAGCTGGCTCCAGATGGCCCCCACCTTCTCCTATCTCTTTACATAGGAGGATGACTTCCTTTAAGTCATCTCACCTGCAACATTTATGTCACTTATTTGAATTTAATACAAAACCTCTGAGGGCAGAGGCTTTCAGCTATTTATTCACTGTTGAATGCCCAGAGGCTAGAACAATGCCAGGCAGTCATGGTCAATACTCATTTGCTGAATGAATGAATGAATGAATGAATGAATGAATGAATGAATGAATGAAACACAGAAACATTGAACATGAGGTTAAGGTGTTGCTTGTTTTGGGTACTGGGGATTGATCCCAGGAGCCTTCCACCTTCTTTTAGATGTCCAGTCCTATTTTATTTTATTTTACTTTATGTTATTCTATTGTGGTGCTGGGCATAGAATCGATGGGCATTCTACCTCCAAGCTATACCTCCAGCCCTATTTTATTTCTTATTTGGAAACAGGGTCTCACAAGGGTTCTTGAAAGCCTCACTAAATTGCCAAAGCTGCTTTCTATTATTCTTTATTTTGAAACAGAGTCTCACTAAGTTATTGCATACTGCCCTCCGACTTGTGATCTTCCTGTCTCAGCCTCCCAACTCCTAAGACTCCAGGCGTGTACCACTGCACCTGGCTTAAGGTATTAGTTATATTTTCCCCTCGTAGTCACTAAAAACACATGGACATAATTATTAACAAGTCTGCATAGAGCTGGGGATGTAGGTCAGGGGTACAGCACCTGCCTAGCATGTATGAGATCCTGGGTTCAATTTTCAGTACCACCCCAAACAAAACATCTATGTACCACTCAAAATCATGTCTTATTTCCACCTAATATTTACTCTCCACTTCGGAATGCCCTGAACGTGAACTTGCCTCTGTCATTGCACCGACCACAATGCATTGTAATTTTCTCAACAAGACTGTAAATTACCAAGCACAAAGACTGGATTTCTTCATCTTTGCATTCCTGCGATGAGGACAAAGGCCACGTATGTCATTCTCCATTCTTGCCAGAAGGAATTGGTAATATCAGATTGTTCCTTCAAGTCCTTTGAGATCTGAAAGGAGGTGATTGGATTAAATGGATGGCAAAGAATGAAGTGGCTGAGGAGACCTGGGCTCAGCCTCCTAGAAGAGAGACTTCGGATTGGAGCTGCAGGGCATCAGGGCTCCTGAATTCTCCTTCAGGCTGCTGGCTGGTCCTTCATTTCTCTTGTTTTGGACCGGTGGTCTTTCTCAAGCTGTACATTTCTTGCAGAGAAAGACCATGTCTTTCTTATTGTTCACCAAAGAATCTTCAGAGCTTGCTTAGTACCTGGCATATAGAAGATGCTCAATTAAAAATAAACAAACAAACATTACTGGGCATGGTGGTGCTTGTGGTTCCTGCTATTTAGGAGGCTGAAGCAGGAGGATCACTTGAGCCCAGGAGTTCTAGACCAGCCTGGGTTACATAGTGAGACCCCCAAATGAAACTGTTTCTCTTTTCTTTTTCTTTTTTTTCTTTCTTTCTTTTATTTTTTGCAAATGTAGGTTGAATAAGTGCATGGAGAAAGCAAATATGTTCAATGAGAAAAGTATAGCATGGCTTCTCACTGGTTTTTCTCTTTCCAGAGTTTCTCGTGGCTAGAATACTGCCATATAATATGTGTTTGTGGAAGGCAATCTGGTTGGAAATGCTGACTTGGGTTTTTGTTGTGGTGGTGGTGATTTGTTTGTTTTTTGCAGTACTGGGGACTGAACTCAGGGGCATTCTACCTCCGAGCTATACCCCCAGCCCTATTTTTTATTCTTTATTTTGAAACAGGGTCTCACTAAGTTGCAGAGGGCCTCACTAGGTAGCTGAGGCTGGCCACGAACCCAGGTCCTCCAGTCTCAGCCTCCCGAATGCTGGGATTACAAGCGTGCACCACCACGCCCGATGGAAATACTGACTTGGAGTTTGTATGAGAAGAGTATTTTACCTAGCTGGAAAAAATAATAATTAGCTATATACAAAAGAAGGGGGACAATGAAAGATTGTCTGTGCAGCCCAGCCCCACCCGGAGACCTACTAAGGGACCTGACTCCAGGTCTCGCTGCAAATTCTGGTTCCAGTGCTGTGACTTCACCAGCAGGCACGAACTCCAGATAATTATTCAGAATACTGGTTCCCGTTGGAAGGGGATGCCCAAGAGGATTTCAAGAGCTAACAGCAGGGAGGCAGACAGGAAGGAAGCCAGGGGTAATTAAATTTTGTTTCCTTGGTACACAACAGCCAACCCTAAAGTGCACAGGAAAGACTTGAGCTGTAGGAAAGTAGGAGAGAAAAGAACTTGAGAAAGCACCAAGGGAACTGGGCGTGGTGGCGCACGATTGTAATCCCAGCATTTGGGAGGCTGAGACCGGAGGATCCGGGTTCAAGGCCAGCCTCAGCTACCTAGTGAGGCACTCTGCAACTTAGTGAGACCCTGTTTCAAAATGAAGAATAAAAAACAGGGCTGGGGGTATAGCTTGGAAGTAGAATGCCCCTGAGTTCAATCCCTAGTACCGAAAAAAAAAAAAAAAAAAAGCACCAAGGACCTGCCTTTGCCTGGATTAACTGTTTTTGAGAACATCCTCATTTGTTGGTGAGAGATTCAGGCTTGTGAGAAAAATAAAAGGAAGGATGAAAGTCACAGGCAGGGACAGTGGGTGGATTAAAAGCTGTGTTATCTCTAACCCTGAGACTCTCAACAGAATGTCCAGTATATCCAATAGCATTTATCCAATGCCTTAGCCATTTACTTTACATTACAAAAGTTATCTGGCTGGGTGTGGTGGTACATACCTATAATCCCAGTACTTGGGAGGCTGAGACAGGAGGATCACAGGTTCGAGTCGGCCTCAACAATTTAGTGATATTCTCAGCAGCTTAGCAAGACTTTGTTTCAAAATAAAAAATAAAGCTGTGTGTGGTGGTGCACACTTATAATCCCAGTACTTGGGAGGCTGAAACCAGAGGATCTGAGTTCTCGGCCAACCTCAGCTACTTAGTGAGGCCCTCTGCAATTTAGTGAGACCCTGTTTCAAAACAAAAAATAAAAAATAGGGCTGGGAGGCGGGCGTGGTGGTGCACGCTTGTAATCCCAGCATTTGGGAGGCTGAGACCAGAGGATATGGGTTCCCTGCCAGCCTCAGCTACCTAGTGAGGCCCTCTGCAACTTAGTGAGACCCTGTTTCAAAACAAAAAATAAAAAAATAGGGCTGGGGGTATAGCTCGGAGGTAGAATGCCCCTGAGTTCAAACCCCAGTACCACAGAAAGAAAGAAAGAAAGAAAGAAAGAAAGAAAGAAAGAAAGAAAGAAAGAAAGAAAGGAAGGAAGGAAGGAAGGAAGGAAGGAAGGAAGGAAGGAAGGAAGGAAGGAAGGAAGGAAGGAAGGACCTAGGGGTGTAGCTGGGGAGGTAGAATGTCCCTGGGTTCAATCCCTAGTACTGCAAAAAATAAAACAAAATAAATAAATAGCGGAGCGTGGTGGCGCACGCTTGTAATCCCAGCATTCGGGAGGCTGAGACCGGAGGATCCGGGTTCGCGGCCAGCCTCAGCTACCTAGTGAGGCACTCCACAACTTAGTGAGACCCTGTTTCAAAATAAAGAATAAAAAATAGGGCTGGGGATGTAGCTCGGAGGTAGAATGCCCCTGAGTTCAATCCCCAGTACCGCAAATAAATAAATAAATAAATAAATAAATAAATAAATAAATAAATAAATAAAATAAGCAAACAAATAAGTAATGTACTCGAGAGTTGGAGGCGTGGCTCAGCAGCAGAGCGCTTGCTGAGATGCTGGAGGCCGTGGGTTCAGTCCCCGGCACCACACACACACACACACACACACACACACACACACACACACACACAGTTAGTCCAGAAGGAGAGCCACTACAGTGTTGTGGTCACTGGACATTTCTAGTTCTTCCTCCTGGGAAGGTAGTAGGATCCGCTTTCCTGCACGCTCCATTAGGTGCGGGCCTCTCACCTGCTCTGGTCGATGAAATGTGAGTAGAAGTGAAATGGGACACTGAAGTTTTAAGGTCCAGCGTGCTAGTCATCATGGACGTGTCCCTTTTTTCCTGTCTGCTGGAGTCTCCTCATCTGGGCCCCTGGCTGAGAGTGAGAGAACAGAGCCGCTCAGTTGACCCAGGAGGGATACACACTCTGGGAAAGAAAGAAACCTGTGTTTCTGTGGGTCACTGAGGTTTCAGGGCTGTTTGTTACCGCAGCATTACCTGCTCTGCCTTGAGTGATAGAAAACGTAGTGTCCCTCTGATAATTGTAATATAGTAACAAATAATGTCGATTATCTCCAACTTCAGCTATTAACAACACATTATCATTTTACCCTCCTGAGTTTTTAACAATTTTCGCATCAACTCAAAATTTAACCTTAGTCACATGATTATGTGTGGTCGGGATATCAATAAAGATCACCAATTTATCATGGTCACCTTTAGAAGAATTCATGAGAAGCTGGGCATGGTGGCGCATGCCTGTAATCCCAGTACTTGGGAGGCTGAGACGGGAGGATCACAGGTTCGAGGACAGCCTCAGCAATGTAGTGAGACTCATATATGTGTGTTTATATATGTATGTATATGCATATATGTTATATATGTATTTGTCATTTTATTATATATGTGTACGTATGTATATTCTTTAAGCTCTAGGGGCATTAGGAACAAATAACTGATATATTTCTCTTTGCCCTTGCTGCTAGGAAGCTCTGGGTCAAATTGCAGTTCATTGATAGCAAGCCTGCAAGACTTTATGTCCCCTCCTCCCTTTTTTTCAGTATCAACCTTGTTCCTGGCTCATTTTATTTTTCCTATCATTATTTTTTTGCTTCCTTATTTTCCTTACTTTGATTTCTTATTTTTTCTTTTGCCATAATATATACAAAAGGAACCATATGCCCATTTTGAAGTAAGGGAAGAAAATTAAAACATGCGCAGTGTAACTTGGGACAGAACAAGCTCAGGCGCTAGCCTTGGAGGATGCCTGGGTTTCCATCGTAGTGTGACCACTTCGTAGCCTTGTGATCTTACAATGATGAGCAAGGCTCAATGTCTTCCTATTTTAGAAGCAGTAGTAGGAACTAATAATACCACCCTTGAAACTGCATCGAGAGTGCTAGTAGGAAAAGTGCTTAGCCCGTAACAAGAGTTCTTACCAAATTTTAGTTCCTTCCTCAATCCCAAATCCTCCGAGCAGCTATTTGCTCTTGAACTTGCTTAATCCTGTTCCTGGGAAGCAAGCAGCGTGCCCTGGTGAGCTCACAAATACCTCCTGCCGAGGGTGGCCTGTGCTTGTAATCCCAGCACTTGGGAGGCTGAGACCAGAGGATCCGGGTTCGCGACCGGCCTCAGCTACTTAGTGAGGCCCTCTGAAACTTAGTGAAACCCTGTTTCAAAATAAAGAATAAAAAATAGGGCTGGGGGTGGAGCTTGGAGGTAGAATGCCCCTGGATTCAGTCCCCAGTACTGAAAAAAAAAAAAAAGAAAGAAAGGAGAAACCTAGGCAGAGGAAGCTGGGGGGAAAAGGGCAAGGGGTGGGGGCGGCTCCTGGCGGTCCCTAGCCTCCCATAATGCTTAACAGACAGAAGCTCCTGCTCTTGGTGAGGAAGAGGGGAGACAGAGACATGCGGAGCTGGAGGACACTGCAGCACGTCACAGGAGACTGCAGGGCTGCTGAGCACGGTGGCACACGCCTTCAGTCCCAGTGCTTGGGCAGCTGAGACAGGAGGAGTGCAGGTTCAAGGCCGGCCTTAGCAAATTGGTGAGACCCTCAACAACTTAGTGAGACCTCATTTTAAAATAACCAAATAAATAAATAAATAAATAAATAAATAAATAAATAAATAGGGCTTGGGATGTATTCCAGAGGTAGAATGCCTCTAGGTTCCATCCCCAGTATAAAACAAAAAAAGAGAGAGAGAGAAAAAAAGAGAGAGACTGAAGGCCACCCTGAGAGGCTCCTGGAGGATAATCTCTTTAATATAGTGTTTCTGGGAAACAGTTGAAGGCTTATACCAAGTTACTACCAGCTACTTTTTATTTTTTTGTTTATTTATTTATTTATTTATTTTATACTGGGAATTGGAGCCAGGGGCATTCTACCTCTGAGCTACACCTGAACCCTATTTTCTATTTTTAATTAATTAATTAATTTATTTATTTATTTTTGTGGTACTGGGGATTGAACCCAGGGGCATTCTACCTCTGGGTTACGCCCCCAGTCCTATTTTTTATTCTTTATTTTGAAACAGGCTCTCACTAAGTTTCGGAGGGCCTAAGTAGCAGAGGCTGGCCATGAACCTGAGATCCTCCTGTCTCAGCGTCCCAAGTACTGGGATTACAAGCGTGGGCCACCATACCTAGTTTTACCAGCTACTTTAAAAAATGTGTATTATGCAATTTTGCTGGACACATAAGATGCAGAGCAGGGCTTCTGACCTCTACACCGTGGACAGGTGGGACCCAATGACGTTCTGCTGTGAGGCTGCTCCGTGGACTGCAGGGTGGTTCATGGCACGCCGCCTCTGCTCTCTGCAATATCCTCACCCCACCCCAGGCCATGACAATCAAAAATGCCCCCAGACATTGCTAAATGCCACTTGTGAGGCGAAAGTGGCTCCTGTCGCTGTCTACGAGAGTTGCCGGTATAAAGCAACACAGCATCCGGACACTGTTTAATGTTTATAATGTCCTCAAAGAGTCTAGGGATATGAAGAGGCTTACAACAGGGTCTCCCTCTGTTAGGTAGAAGATGGAAGAGAGCAGGTCAGGGCAGAATTGGGAGACCCGAGAGGGAAAGTTAAGCAGCCTCTTCTGAACGGAAGCTTGGGACCCCTACCCAGCGGCAAAGGTTCAAGAACCACAGGGACCTCCCCTGCAGGCCTCACTCAGGCGCCCATGGGAAAACTAACTTTCTCTCTCTCTCTCTCTCTCTCTGTCTCTCTCTCTCTCTCTCTCTCTTTTTTTTTTTTTTTTTTTTTTTTTGTGATACTGGGGATTGAACCAAGAAACCTTCTACCTCTGAACTACACCCCCAGCCCTTTTAAATTTGGGTTTTTTTTTTTTTTTTCGTTCATTTTTTTTTGAATCGCTGAATTACTAAGGCTGCTCCTTGAACCTGCCATCCTCCTGTCTCAGCCTCCCAAAAACTGGGATTAGAGGCATGCACCACCACTCCTGGCTCATTTTTGAGAATTTTCTCCACAGCTATCTAAGCATGAAGATACCAAGGGCCTTCCGCGTGGGCGGACTGGGTGACTGTGCAGGCGTCCCTGCGAGGCCTAGCCTGGAGACCCATCACATTCAGATCTCATCCACAGGTGGGACAAGACATCGATGGCCTTTGAGAGCCACACCAGGCTTTCCAACAGGCGGAGCCAGTTGCGGAGCCCATCGAAGATTTCTTCCAGCATCGATGTTGATACTAAAAAACACTGCAGCACGTGGTTTGGAAAAACTCGCTAAAACCCGCAGCAAGCCCCAGACAGAGCCACAGAGTGCGCAGCCCTGGGCCCAGGCCTGCTGGCTCAGAGCAGAAAGAGGACCGAGTTTCTCCTAAGGAGGCTCGTTCAGAGTCCGGCCAAGTCCTGCTTACTGTGTGCCTGGCGAACTCGACAATTTGTTACCAGCCACAGCAGGAGCTGCAGATGAAGGTTCTCGGATGCAGCTCTCCGAAAGCCTCTTGTTTATCTTAATTAGGACTTAGGTGCTTTGTTCTCTCTCAGGAGCCATTATGTGAGTCATTTGTTTAGATTCTCCTAAAAGGCACCTGTAAGTGGGGAGTAGTTGCAGACACCTGTAATTCCAGTACTTGGGAGGCTGAGACAGGAGGATTACAGGTTGGCAGCCAGCCTCAGCAATGTAGTGAGGCTCTCCACAACTTAGAAAGACCCTGTTTCAAAAATAAAAACATACAGCCAGATGTGGTGGCGCACGCTTGTAATTCCAGTACTTGAGAAGCTGAGACAGGAGGGTTGCAGGTTCGCAGCAGCCAGCCTCAGCTACTTAGTGAGCCATTTGCAACTTAGTGAGACCCTGTTTCAAAATAAATTAAAAAAAAAATAGGGCTGGGAGTGTAGCTTAGCGGTAGAATGCCCCTGGGTTCCATCCCCAGTACCATAAAAAAATAAAAAATGAAAGGCACCTGTACTTGGGCACTTTATGAAGAATAATTCTGACTGGTTATGACTTAGCAAGGTGATGTGAGTGTGTGTGTGTGTGTGTGTGTGTGTGTGTGTGTGTATGTGTTCCTGCACACATACATACCTTATCATGAGACTTCCACATGTATGGATATGAAAAGAATAATCATGTTATTTACTGAGTCTCTCCATTTCTTTTGTACTGGGGATTGAACAGAGGGGCACTCTACCTCTCAACTTCACCCTCAGCTCTTCTTTTATTCTTTGTTTGGGAACAGGGTCTTGCTAGGTTGCTGAGGCTGTCCTTGAATCTGTGATCCTCCTCTCTAAGCCTCCCAAGTATTGAAATTATGTGACAGCACACATGGGTACTGTGTTTCTTTTAAGCCCAGAAAAATCTGGTAATTCATGAGCCCTTGGAAATTACCTTTTCCATGGTATATAACCTGGTTTCTAGGATTTTCTTCAGGAAAGGAAAAGAAAAGGAAGTTTTATTAGCTCTGCATTTCCCTATCATGTTAGGCTCTTAATTAATTTTATTCAATTATTGATTGATTGATTAATACTCAGGATTGAACCCAGGAGCATTCTGTCACTGAGCTACACCGCTGGCCCTTTTATTTTATTTTATGGAGACAAGGTCTTGCTAAGTTGTCCAGGCTGGCCTCGATCTTGTGATCCTCCTGCCTCAGCCTCCTGAGTCACTGGGATTGCAGGTGTGCGCGTTAGGCCAAGTTAAGCTCTTTGACGTATATAATCTCATGAACTGAGCGATGGGTACCCTGATAGTAATTGCATGAGTTGACTTGCCGAGGTATGTGCAGAGAGCTAATTAAGCCTTATTTCTTTTATTTTATTTTTTTTATTCATTTATTTATTTATTTATTTTGAGGTACTGGGGATTGAACTCAGGGGCATTCTACAGGATAGTAAGGAGGTTCAATATGATAAAAGCATCATATATGTATGTATGGAAATGTCACAGTGAGCCCATTGATTTGTACAGCTCATATGAGTTAATAATTATAATTAAAAAAAAAAAAAAAACAACAACTACCCCATGCTTAGGAATTGGCCTAGATGCAATGCCCCACTTGCTGGGACCGGCACTTCAAACTCACCTGTCTAACCCCAGAGAGTCAATAGGTGTGTGGCTTTTAGGATCCACAGTCATGGAAAATCCAACAGAGTAAAAGGTTGGCCCAGGTGTGATTTCAGAAGAGATCTTTCACTACCTCCTAATGATGGGAGTTACTAGGAAGTCATTTATACCACTATAGCAGTCAATTGATTCCACACTACCCTCCAATTCTTGACACCCTAATAACTCTGTCTATTTCTGTTTTTTTATTTAAAAATGGCCAGGGGAAATGCCAGCTATCTCCCCACCTGCCCTAGGTGAGGGTCTGACTTGAGGGTGCAGGAGGGTCCTCTGTCTTGGGCACCCTCTTCCTGTAGATACGCAGTGTCCTGCACTGAGACCTTGGGTATAGCTGAGCAAGCAAGTGGACCTCATGTCCCAGACGGTGCCAGGTTGGAGTGTCAATCACACTCCTGTGATGTGGAGAAGTCACTTACGTTCTCAAGTCTCACTTTACTGGTCTGTAAAATGAAAAACAAATATATATATAAACATATATATATTTATACACAAAAACCCTCATGCTATTGAGGAAGAATGCACATCCTTTGGCCAGCCATTCAACATATAGAAATTTATCTAAAGAAAATGCATATGCAAATTCACAAAATGATATGTACAAAAAGATGTTCCCTGAGGCATCATGTACGATATTGAAATGTTGAAACAATCCAGTGTTCGTCCACATGGACTTTAATAATCATGACACACGTGTTGTAATACCCACAGGCGCTTACAGCAACAAAGATCTCTGCTTGCTGAATTAGCAATTTATCTTACGGGTGATATTATCTCACATGGGGGAACCACCTTTGATAGACCACCCAAGTCAGTCTCACTAAATATCTTTTGGAATTGCTTGAGGTTTTACCTTGTGTATGTTCTGCCTGAGCATTGCTTAATTAATTAAAATAAATAAAAATGTAAAACATGTTTACATGTGTATGAAGACACACATGTCACCAGTAGTTGTCTTTGCATCATTGTAGATTACAGAGATTTTTTTTCTTTACTTCTCAGAACTTTCCAGATTGTTTCCAATAAGCAGGTAGAACTTACAACATTCTGTTTTAGGAAAGAAAAAAAACAACCCCCTATCTCTAAACTCTTTTGCTTTTGAAAGCTGAAAATAGTTATGAGACTTTTGTATTCCTTAGCTAGTGCCGTCAAACAAATCAGCCACAAACTTACTGTTTCATTTATTTATTTATTTATTTATTTATTTATTTATTTATTTATTTTGCGGTACTGGGGATTCTACCTCCAAGCTATACCCTAACCCTATTTTTTATTCTTTATTTTGAAACAGGGTCTCACTAAGTTGCGGAGTGCCTCACTAGGTAGCTGAGGCTGGCTGCAAACCCAGATCCTGGATCCTCCGGTCTCAGCCTCCCAAATGCTGGGATTACAAGCGTGCACCACCACACCCAGCAAACTTACTGTTTTAAAACAACTATGCACACTTATTGCCTCAAAAAACATCTGTTGGTCAAGACTTTAGGGGGAGTAGAGCTGAGCTCTGTTGGCTCAGGATCTTTGAGAAGCCTGCAGGTGTAGGTGCAGACTCAGGTGCAGGGCCCAGCTGCAGTCCTCAGAAGGCTCAACTGCAGCTGCCAAGAGCAAGAAGCTTCCAGCCCTGACCTCTGGCTCTTCACAGGGCTGCGGGAGTATCCTCTCCTGCCTGGTGTCTCTGGTGTCTGACTTCACCTAGAGTAAGTAATCTAAGATGCAGCAAGACAGAAGCCACAACATCTTTTATTTTATTTTATTTTTTTCTTTTTATAGTACTGGGAATTGAATCCAGAGGCATTCTACCTCTGAGTTACACTTATAGCCCCTTTTGTTATTCGTTTGTTTGTTTGTTGTACTGGGGATTGAACTCAGGGGCATTCTACCTCTGAGCTACACCCTGGCCCTATTCATTTCTTATTTTGGAACAGGATCTCACTAAATTGCAGAGGGCCTCATTAAATTGCTGAGGCTGGTCTCGAACCTGTGATCCTCCTGTCTCAGTCTCCCAAGCACTGGGATTACAGGCATGTGCCACCATGCCCAGCTGAAAGTCCACTTCTTAATAGAAGGAATGTCGAACTACGCTATAAAAAGAGTTAATTGGCCAGGCGTGGTGGCGCACGCTTGTAATCCCAGTATTTGGGAGGCTGAGACCGGAGGATCCGGGTTCGCGGCCAGCCTCAGCTACCTAGTGAGGCCCTCTGCAATTTAGTGAGACCCGGTTTCAAAATAAATAATAAAAAAATAGGGCTGGGGGTATAGCTCGAAGGTAGAACGCCCCTGAGTTCAATCCCCAGTACCGCAAAAAAAAAAAAAGAGTTGATTGAATGGGTCAGGGCCAGGGAGTAGGGGGACCCATTGCTGTAGCCATTTTGAGAAAATAAATTTGCCACAGAGCTGTAAGAATTTACAAAGCAAACCGAGCCAAGAGTGGTGGCCCAGGTTTGTAATCCCAATACATGCGAGGCTGAGACAGGAGAATTGTAGGTTCAAAGCCAGCCTCAGCAATTTAGTGAGGTTATCCGCAATTTAGCAAGACCTTGTTTCCAAATAAAAAACAAAACAGGGCTGGGGGTGTAGCTCGCAGGTAGAATGCCCCTGGATTCAATCCCCAGCACCACAATGAGAGAAAGAGAGAGAGAGAGAGAGAAAGAAAGAGAGAAAGAGGGAGGGAAGGAAAGAAGGAAGGAAGGGAGGATGGAAGGAAGGAAGGAAGGAAGGAAGGAAGGAAGGAAGGAAGGAAGGAAGGAAGGAAGGAAGGAAGGAAGGAAGGAAGGAAGGAAGGCAAACCAATAGTATGTGTACATATGCCCAGCAGAGTACCTAGCTCGCGGCAGATATTTGATCCACAGGCTAGTTTTGCACTGACATGGAAACAAGGCCGTCAAAGTCTCTGGGGAAACCTTCATTCAGCAGGTGTTCAGGGCCGAGTGACTTTCCCAGGACTTATTTTGCTTTATCTGAATTACCCCTTTCCTCGCCTCACAAGAACCAAGAAGAGTGTGCCGCCCTGACACCGTGCTTCCCCAATCGCTCTTCTCTCTCATCCTGTATTCCGGCAACGCCGTGCGGCATTGTTTAGGCACCTCCGTTTGTCTCCTGGCTGGGTCCTTCCACACTGTCCTGGCTGGCTTGTCCTAACGCAGCGAGCGTGCCGTGTGTTCCTGCACGAAAGAGCGTGGCGGCGGCGATAAGGCAGGCCGTGAACCTGACCTGCTGTGAGCCACGCAGGAAGCGTGGGCGTGAAATGCTTCTGAGCCACGCAGTCCTGACTGCAGAGATGCCGATCAAGGAGCAGAACTTGCCTCTGTCCTGCTGGATTGAAACTGGAAAGAATTGTCAAAAAGAGTCCAGAGATAAGATGGCACTTGCCCAAGGTCATTGAGCAGGTTGACATCAGAGTCACAGCTTAGGGACGGGGTTCCCAACCTCAGCACTACTGACATTTTGTGCCAAATATTTATGCCGGGGAGCTGTGCTTGTGCACCGTAGGCTGCTCAGCAACATCCCTGGTTTCTTGCCACAAAAGGCCTGTAGCGTTGCCCTCTCTACAAACAGTTGCCCCCAGTAGAGAACGCTAGGCTAGGGTTCAACTCTTCTAGTTGCCTGTGGACCTGTCAGCTAAAACATCATTTTGACAGGTGCTGACTTGATTTATAAAGACTAATCTTAGGGACTGGACTAGTAGGTCTTTTACTATGAAAAGCAAACCTTACCAAAAAAAAAAAAAAAAAAAAAAAAAAAGGCAAGTCTACATTGCAGAAGACTCTATAAGCTATAAAACAGACCTGATTTCTTTAGAAAGTCCAAGTCATGAAAGAAAGGAGGTAGAGATGACTCTTGTACATCCAAAGAGACTCACATGACCTTGTCTTTGATTAGGTCTTACTCTAGAAAAACATTCTCTAAAGGATAATTGAGGGGCCAGTTTGAAAGTTTTGAGTATCACATGATTGTTTACTTTTTTTTTTGGGTGCTGGAGATTGAACCCAGGGACATTCAACCTCCAACCTATACCCCCAGCCTTTTTTATGTTTTATTTTGAAACAGGGTCTCCTTAAGTTGCTGAGGGTCTTTCTAAGTTGCCGAGACTGGCCTTGATCCTGTGATCTTCTTGTCTCAGCCTCCCAAGTACTGGAATTACAGAAGAATGCTACCATACTCTGCTGTTGTTTACTTTCTTAAGTGCGGATTCAGTGTCGTGGTTAAGAAAATTTCCTTGTCTGGGGGAGATGTATGAGATCAAATAGGATTGCCTATATAACTTACTCTGGAATGTTCAGCCATAAAACATAAACAAATATGGCAAAATGTTAATAATTGCTGAATGTACATGATAGATCTGCAGTATTTTTTTTTACTATTCTTCTATATTTATGAAAGTGTTATTAATTAAAGTGATATAGAAATAAAAGTAGAAATAGAGGAAAAAATTTTTTAAAGTTTCCTGAAGACACAAAGATGTTTGTGGAAGCATTGTATCTCATAGAAAAGAAAAAAAAAAAAAGTCCAAAGCAACCCATCTGTTCATCCCTAAGCAAAAGTTAAATACAGGATAGTCAGGATGATGTAGTGCGCTGTGCAATATTTACCAAGAGGAAGATACAGCCTTGTGCTGACAGCCCTGAGCCTGCTCAAACAGTGAAAACATCCTGAATCAATAACGTCTGTCCGGCCTCCCTCTCTCCAGGACAACCGCCTTCGTGAAGCCAGCCCAAGGCTCTTTGACGCTAAGCCTCAGACTGGCCGTTGGTGGCCAGAGCCTGAGCAGCTCAGGATGGGACCCTCCAAGGCGAGGAATGTGCTCTCCTCCCTGCAGGACACCCAGCTTTCTTTCTTCACTGTCTTAAAGCTTACTTTGCAGTTGAAGTCCCAGTTCACTAGGATGATAGGACTTCTACCTTGGAAAATTCAGCATTTCTCCTTTCTCAGGAATTGTGGCTAAGACCCGGAAAAGGTTTGGGGTTAAACCATCTGAAATGGCCAGTATTTTTCACCTTCAAAATCATCGATTTGCAGCTGGGCATGGTGGTGCACGCTTGTAATCTTAGTACTTGGAAGGCTGAGACAGGAGGATCCGGGTTCGCGGCCAGCCTCAGCTGCTTAGTGAGGCCCTCCGCAACTTAGTGAGACCCTGTTTCAAAATAAAGAATAAAAAATAAGACTGGGGGTGTAGCTCGGAGGTAGAATGCTCCTGGGTTCAGCCCCTAGAACCGCAAAAAAAAAGAAACAGGGTCTCAGGCTGCTGAGAGTCTAGCTAACTTGCTGAAGCTGATCTTTATTTATTTTTTTCTCTTTGCGGTGCTGGGGATGGAACCCAGGGACATTCTATCTCTGAGTTATACCCTCCAGCCCTATTCTGTATTCTTTATTTGGAAACCGGGTCTCACTAAGCTGCAGAGGACCTCACTAAGTAGCTGAGGCTGGCCACGAACCTGCAGTCCTCCTGTCTCAGCCTCCCAAGTACTGAGATAAAAAGCATGCACCATCACGCCCAGCTAGAGTGTTGTGAGTCACTCACAACAGTTAAAATTACATATGTATGCATATGTATATATGTTTCTTGTACACACATATGTATATGCTTTTATATATATATATATATTCTCTAAAATCTGACCACTTCCTACCGCCTCCATCCTCATCCTCTTTGAACCAAGCTAACGTGCCTACACTCCTGCTTCCCCTTTGACTTCTGGCCGTCCATTCGTAGAGCAGCCAGCAGTAACTTTTATTTTATTTATTTATTTATTTCATTTTATTTTTTATTTTTTTGTGTGTGGTCCTGGGAATTAAACCCAGGGGCATTTTACCTGTGAGCTAAACCCCAGTCCTATTTTTTTACTCTTTTTATTATTTTGAAACAGGGTCTCACTAAGTTCCAGAGAGCCTCACTAGGTAGCTGAGGCTGGCCAAGAACTCGGATCCTCCGGTCTCAGCCTCCCAAATGCTGGGATTACAAGTGTGCGCCACCACGCCCGGCAGCAGTACCTTTTAGAAGCTAAGTCGTAGCATCTCAGTCCTCACCAGCAGTCATTTATTGGCATGGATCTCGCAGATGATTGTCCCACATCTCAGTCATTGAACAAAGTTTCCCAGGCCTCGTGCAGCGCGGTGCTCCATGACCTGCCTGATTTCAGCACCTTCTCCTCTCTGTACTCTCCACCTGAAACGTTCTTACCCAGATATGCCATGAATCATTCCTTCCCCTCCTTTAACACTTTAAATAACGTGAACCTCTCTGTGAGGTCTTCCTCAATCTCCTTACTTAAATAAGATCCCTGTATTAGCTACCTAGGCCTACCAGGTCAAAGTACCACAAACTGCATAGCCTGGACAATGTAAAGTTGTTATCTCCCAGGGGTTTTTTTGTTTTGTTTTGTTTTGTTGTTTCAGTTCAGGGCCATTCTACTTCTGAGGTACATACCCAACTTTTTGTAAAAATTATTTTGAAGCAGGGTCAGAGTCGCCGAAGCAGGCCTCGAACCTACGATCCTCCTGCCTCTGCCTCCCAAGTACTGGGATTACAGGCATGAACCTCGGTGTCCAGCTTGTCTTGCAGTTTCAAAGGCTAGAAGTCCCAGCGAAGGGGTTAGCAGGGCCAGAACCTGCCCCACGTCTTCTCTTCTCTAGCTTCTGGTGTCCTTGGCTTGTGGGTGCACGGTCCCAGCCTCTCTGTCCCCCAATCACAAGGCGTCCTCTTCGTGTGCGTGTCTGCGGCCAATTCCCCTTTTTATAAGGGCACCAGTCATGCTGGGGTAGGGCCCGCCCTGCTCCACTGTGACTTCATCCCAACTAATTACCTCTGCGATGACTCTCTTCCCAAATAAGGTCACATTCTGCAGTGCTGAGGGTCAGGACTTGACCTGGGAGTTTGGGAGACATGATTCAACCCATAACATTCCCCTGTTCTGTTTTATTTTCTCTGTAGTACTTGCCATTTTCTAATCTATGGTGTAACTTTCTCATTTAGTTTATTATCTAACCCCCTACCCCCCAAAACAGAAGGTAAGTTTCATGAAGGTGGGAATGTTTTTCTGTTTTGCTGATTGCCTCATCCTCAGTGTCCTGAATCTTACCTGGCACATAATAGTTGCTCAATGCATACTTGCTGAATGCATAGAAACAAAGAAAGAAAAGTTGGTTTCTTGCTTCTGTCTTTGCAGCTTTGATGTATTGCTGGGACTTAGCGCTCAATATATCTATAGACTCTGAGGCTTTTAGACTTTTAAAAAGGACAAGGAATCCCCTGGGTGTGGTGGCACATACTTGCAATCCCAGTACTTGGGAGGCTGAGATAGTATGATCCCGGTTTGCAGCCAGCCTACTTAGTGAGGCTCTCTGCAACTTAGTGAGACCCTGTTTCAAAATAAAGAATAAAAAATAGGACTGGGAGTGTAGCTCAAAGGTAGAATGGCCCTGGGTTCCATCCCCAGTACCACAAAAAAAAAAAAAAAAAAAGACAAAGGATTACCCTGTGTGTTGCTCCAATTTCAGCCATGACTAACTGAGACCCAAAGGGACAAGTGTCTTCCCTGCCACTTCTAACCACAGCTGCTGACTTTACTCTACATAATTTTCTCAGGAGCCAGGAAATTCCGGGATGACAATTTGAAAGCAATCAGCTTCTTTGTGGTTGACCGATGACAGGTAGGCACATGGTTCTGTTTGCTGCAGATAAACTAAGTTGATAGAGACATCAAAGACTTCAGACCTGATGGGCCAGTCCAACCAGCTTATGCTCTTCAGTGTTGATGTAAATGCATTAAAAGGGGTGATAAACCAACCCCATTAATCTTGGCCATTTATAAGGAAATGCTTCTGTTTAGGCAAACCTGTGCTTCTGGTTCGGCACTAACAGTTGCTCAATGTGGACCCCACCATGATACAAGGCTTAGAAGGTCTTCTATCTGACTTGGATTGGTTGCGAAGCTGGGAGAGATGGGAATTCATTCTTTGGTTATTCCTGGGAACACCCAGCGTGGTGCCAGTACCTAGTAAGCTCTTAAAAGACATCCACTGGCGGGGTGTGTTGGCATACGTCTGTAATCTCAGTAATTGAGAGTCTGAAACAAGAGGATTGCAAGTTCGAGGACAGTCTCAGCAAGTAGTAAGACTCTCCTCAACTTAGCAAGGCCCTGTTTCCAAAAAAAAAAAAAAAAATATATATATATATATATATACATATATATATATTGGACTGGGGGTGTAGCTTAGAGGTAGAATGCCCCCAGGTTCAATCCCTAATACCACTAAAACAAAAACAAAAAACATCTACTGGATCTAAGTTTTGTGTGTGTATTGTACAGATGATGAACCCAGGTGTATTTTACCTCTGAACTACACCCCAGCTCTTTCTTTCTTTCTTTCTTTCTTTCTTTCTTTCTTTCTTTCTTTCTTTCTTTCTTTCTTTCTGTGTGTGTGTGTGTGTGTTACTGGGGATTGAACCCAAGGGCATTCCACCTCTGAGCTACACCCTCAGTCCTATTTTATTGTTTATTTTGAAACAGGGTCTCTAGCCCAGCATGATGGCGCAAGTTTGTAATCCAAGTACCAGTACTTGGGAGGCTGAGACCGGAGGATCGCAGGTTTGCAGTCAGCCTCAGCTACTTAGTGAGGCCCTCCACAACTTAGTGAGACCCTGTTTCAAAATAAAGAATTAGAAATAGGGTTGGGGGGTATAGCTCGGAGTTAGAATGCCCCTGGGTTCAATCCCCAGTACTGCCAAAAAAAAAAAGAAGAAACAGGGTCTCTGTAAGTTGCAGAGGGTCTCATGTTGCTGAGGCTGGCCGCAAACCTGCCATCTTCCTGTCTTAGTCTTCTAGCTACTGAGATTACAGGCATGCCCCACCATGCCTGGCTGAATCTAAATTAAAAAAAAAAAAAAAAAAAAAAAAAAAAAAAAAAAAAACTTTCTAAAATGTTTTGTCTCATTTTCCTTATAATGTGGTAGTTGTAATTATAGACTCTGAAACCAGCTAAGTGATCTTGTGCAAACCACTGAAGCTTTTGACGCCTCAGTTTCTTTCTTTATAAAATGGGGTTAATAATAGTGTTTACCTCATTGGCTGTTGTAAGAATTCAATGTGGTAACCCACAAAAAGCACTTAGAAAAGTGTCCTGCATAGCCGGGTGTGGTGGTGCACGCTTGTAATCTCAGTACTTGGGAGGCTGAAACAGGAGGATCACCGGTTCGCAACTAATTAGTGAGACCCTCTGCAACTGAGTGAGACCCTATTTCAAAAATAAAGAATACAAAATAGAGTTAGGGGGTGTAGCTCGGAGGTAGAATGCCCCTGGGTTCCATTCCCAGTACCGCCACAAAAAAAGTATCCAGCACATAATAAGCTCTGTGTAGATTTTGCTGTCGGGTCTTTCTTAGTTCACACACTCATTCACTCAACCGACACACACTAAGGACCTACTTTGAGATCTAAGTTTTGTGCCAGCTGTTGGGGTTACAAACATACAAAGACATAGTGCCTCTACTCCTACGTCCAACTACCCAGGGTGATTTTATTTTATTTATTTTTTGTGGTACTGGGGATTGAATCCAGGGGAATTCTACCTCCAAGCTACACTACTAGCCCTATTTTATTTTATTTATTTATTTATTTATTTATTTATTGCGGTACTGGGGATTGAACTCAGGGGCGTTCTACCTTTGAGCTATACCCTCAACCCTATTTTTTATTCTTTATTTTGAAACTGGGTCTCACTAAGTTGCAGAGGGCCTCACTAGGTAGCTGAGGCTGACCATGAACCCGGATCCTCTGGTCTCAGCCTCCCAAATGCTGGGATTACAAGTATGCGCCACCACGCCCGGCTCCTATTTTATTTTTATTTTGAAACAGGGTCTCACTAGGTTGATGATAATCTCACTACTTGCTGAGGCTGTCCTCGAACCTGCAATCCTCCTGTTTCAGCCTCCCAAGTACTGGGATTACAGGTGTATGCCACTATGCCTGGCTGTGAATATTGTTAATAAGAAAATCACAGACAATTGAAATTGCGGGCACATGTTGATGGCTATTTTTCGAAAGCAGAGGACTTGTAGTCATTATTACTTGCTCAAATGTATGCATAATAACTCCCTAAAGAAGCGGCATGGTGGCACATGCTTGTAATCCCAGTACTTGGAAGGGTGAGGCAGGAGGATGGAAGGTTGGCAGTCAGCTTCAGCTTCTTCGCAACTTATTGAAACCATGTTTCAAAATAAAGAATAAAAAATAGGCTGGGGATATAGCCCCTGGGTTCAATTCCCAGTCCCGTAAAAAACAAAAACAAAAACAAAAACCTCCCTCAAGGGACTTTTTTAAAACTGGCTAAGGACCAGTTTAAACCAGGCATGGTGGCTCATGCCTGTAGTCCCAGTATTTGGGAAGCTGAGACAGAACAATCTCAGATTCGAAGTCAGTCTCAGCAATTTAATGAGATTGTCAGCAACTTATCGAGACCCTGTTTCCAAATTAAAAATAGGACTAGGGGTGCATCTCAGTGGTAGAATGCCCCTGGGTGGTTCAATCCCCAGCAACACACACACACACACACACACACACACACACACACACACACACACACACGACCAGTTTATAAACAGCAGAAAACTCAACAAACAAGCTAACCCAAGGTGGCAATCGCTGTACTTGAGGTTTCTGCAGGCACCAGGGGTGTCGAGGCTGGGCCAATCCCTGCCACAGGTATCTGATCTAGCCTCACGTAGAAGATGGTCATCTTAAACACCAGATAGCATCTGGGCGCATTCATTGATGAACGGAGAACCGCAGGCAGGCCCCGAGAAGGCGGGAGAATTGCAGTGTGGCACTGAGAAGACAGAAGGAACCACAGGAAGAGCTTAGTGACTCCTGGGCAGAGTTTTGCTCTGGTTTCTGGAAAAAGAAACAAACTTGCAAAACCAAACAACAACAAGAAACTGGAACTCTTCATTTGAGCATATTTTCTAATCATTTGACTCTTAAGAGGGCCAAAGGAAAAGGACAGGTGCTTTAGAGTTAGACAGATGTGGGTTTGAATTTTGCCTCTGCCACTTATTAACTCTTGGGAACTCGGAGAGGGGACATTCTTACCTCTCTTAAATCTATTCTCATATGTAAAATTGGGATTCATGAAATAATATCTCTTGGGTTTTTGGTATAGTGTCTGGCAAAAATAAATAAATAAATAAATAAATAAATAAATAAATAAGATTGAAGCCAGGCGTAGTGGTACATGCCTATAATCCCAGTACTCCGGAGGTTGAAACAGGAGATCACAGGTTTGAGGATAGTCTCAGCAAGTTTGCAAGACTGTTACAAAACAAAAAAATAAAAAGGGCTGAGAGCAGCTTGCAGGTAGAATGCCCCTGAGTTCAACCCCCAGTATAAAAAAAATTGATGAATTGTATTATTTATTCCCCATTATTCACTTCCTTCCATTCTTGCAGTTTTCCTATTTCCCTGTAAGTAGAATATGTTTCTGTGCCCATGAACTTTGGACTTCCCCATAACCATTACTTAGACCAATGGACCTACAGTGGGTATAACATATGCCAAGTCGGAGCAGCATCATTAAATACATGGGCAGAAAACTGGGTGTGGTGGCACAAGCTTGTAATTCTAGTACTTGGGAAGCTGAGACAGGAGGATTCCAAGTTTGAGGCCAGCCTCAGCAATTTAGCAAGACTCTATTTCAAAATAAAAAATGAAAAAGGCTGAGGTGTAGCTCAGAGATAGAACACTTATGGGTTCAATCCCCAGTACCTAAATAAATAAATAAACAAATAAATGGGCAGTTCGTATGTCTTCCCTGCTCTGCTGTGAGAATATGACCCACCTAGGGCTCATCCATCAGCTCAGATGACAATGTACAGATCCTTTGGAACAGATTGAGCACAACTACAAGCAAAAAACAAAACAAAACAAAAAACAAAAGTCGATGACCACTGAAATTTGGGGTCTATTTGTTTCTGCAGCAAAAGCTGACTAGTACATTGACACATAATTCATGGTTAGTAGATAACTAGTTTCTGCATTCTCTCAGACCAAGAATGTAACAGAGAACTCACAGCAAACTGCGGCCACAATATTTAGACCATCAGAAGAAAACTCCAAATATAAAAACAGAAGAGAGTTAAATAGAATAGGAGTTGATCGTAATGTATGCCAGAGACGACCAGCTGTTCACTTACACCATTTCTTCTGTCTCTAAGCCCAAGAATGCCGCTGAGTTCTGGCAAAGAAATGTGGGACAAACTGACAGAACCACTTCTGGATCTGGCCCATAAGCCCCCACCCTCCCTCCCATGCTCCTTCCTCCTGTCTCTTTCCCCCTTTAGGATGACTAGGATGGTGTCCCTAGGGGCAACTTGGGAGCTACATTTTGAAGACACAGAGCTATTATCAGTCCTAGAGCCCTGAATGGCTGCCTGGGAGGCCACCGGGCCATCTGAGCATCTGCCTGGGACTGTGACTATCAACCACAAGTACAGATGGATATTAGTTCCACCGATGAAAATAGATTTCACTCAGTAACTGCTGACAGTGGAGGACAGAGCAGGGCTCCCTTTCTATTTGCACAGAGATGACTGGGGTTTTTTGGTTTGTTTGTTTTTATGGTACTGGGGATTGAACCTAGGGGCATTCTACCTCCAAGATACACCCCCCCACCCCCACCAGCACGTCCTTCCCTCCCTTCCTTCCTTCCTTCCTTCCTTCCTTCCTTCCTTCCTTCCTTCCTTCCTTCCTTTCTTCCTTCCTATGTATTTATTTGTACTGGGGATTGAACCCAGAGGCATTCTATCTCCAAGTTATACCCCTAGCCCGATTTTATTTTTTATTTAGAAACAGGGTCTCACTAGAGAGCCTCATTACGTTGCCAAGGCTGGCTTTGAACTTGTGATCTCCCTGTCTCAGTCTCCCAAGTACTGGGATTACAAGTGTGCACCACCACACCCGGCTCCTATTTTATTTTCTTATTCTGAAACAGAGTCTCCTTAGGTTGCTGAGAATCTCACTAAATTGCTGAGACTGCGAACCAAACCTGTGAACCTCCTGGCTCAGTCTCCCAAGTACTGGGATTGCAGGCATGTGCCACCAGGCCTGGCTGGTGGCTGAGGGTTTTTTTTTTTTTTGCTCTTTTTTTTGTTTTGCGGTACTGGGGATGAAACCCAGGGGCATTCTACCTCTGACCTACACACCCAGACCTATTTTTTTTATTCTTTATTTTGAAACAGGGCCTCACTAAGTTGCGGAGGGCCTCACTAAGTAACTGAGGCTGGCCAAGAACTGGGATCCTCCTGTTTCAGCCTCCCAAGTACTGGGATTACAAGCAAGGGTGCACCATCATGCCCATCGTCTGAGTTTTTTTATTGGAAAATGGGGAGTGGTTTAAGGGCATGGCAGGGAAGTGAACATTACGAAAAGCAGGAAGTGGAAAGGGTCAGCCCTCTCTTCAGGTGCCTGGCAGCCTTGAGTTTTCTCAGGCAGGCTTTACTTAGAGGGGTCCAGAGTCCCCTTGGGGATTAGTGTTATCCTGGGATTCTGCGGCCAGTAACTATGTTAGTGTTTGCTCAAGTCTTTCTAGGCTGAGGAAAGAGGGCTCCTGGGGACCTGACAAGACAATGGTCAAGGAAAGAACCTTTGTCATTCCTTCTACTAGGTTTCTTTCATTAGTTTAGAAATAAAACTACTCAGGAGCCCTGCGTGGTGGCGCAAGCTTGTAATCCCAGTACTTGAGAGGCTGAGACCAGAGGATCCAGGTTCTTGGTCAGCCTCAGCTACTTGGTTAGGCCCTCTGCAACTTAGTGAGACCCTGTTTCACAATAAAGAATAAAAAATAGGGCTAGGGAGCTGGGCTTGGTGGCTCACGCTTGTAATCCCAGTACTTGGGAGGCTGAGACTGGAGGATCCGGGTTCGAGGGCAACCTCAGCTACTTAGTGAGGCCCTCTGCAACTTAGTGAGACCCTGTTTCAAAATAAAGAATAAAAAATAGGACTGGGGGCCTAGCCTGGAGGTAGAATGCCCCTGGGTTCAATCCTCGGTACCCCCCCCCCCAAAAAAAAAAGAAAAGAAATAAAACTCAGGGCCAAGTTCAGTGGTGCACACCTGTAATCCCAGTACTCGGGAGGCAGAGACAGGAGGATTGCAGGTTAGAAGCCAGCACATGGTAACTTAGTGAGACCCTGTCTTAACCTAAAAAATAAAAAGGGCTGGGTGTGTTGGTGCACGCTTGTAATCCCAGTACTTGGGAGGCTGAGACAGGAGAATAGCAGGTTCGCGGCCAGCCTCATCAACTTAATTAGGTCCTCTGCAACTTAGTGAGACCTTGTTTCCAAATAAAGAATAAAAAATAGGTCTGGTAGCTGGGCATGGTGGCGCACGCTTGTAATCGAAGTACTTGGGAGGCTGAGACAGGAGGATCGCAGGTTCGTGGCCAGCCTCAGCTACCTAGTAAGGCTCTCCACAACTTAGTGAGACCCTGTTTCAAAAATAAAGAATGAAAAATAGGACTGGGGGTGTAACTCAGAGGTAAAATGCTCCTGGGTTCAATCCCCAGTGCCACAAAATAAATAAATAAATAAATAAAAAGGGCTAGGGGTGTGGTGTAGCTCAGTGGTAGAGCACCCCTGGGTTCAATGCCCAGAATCACACACGAAACAAAACAAATACCCAGGAAATGCTAACACAGATGAGTGCAAGCCAAGGGGCTAAGGACTGACAGTTCCTCAAAAGCATTTATTAAGAGATTACTGTGGCTGGGCATGGTGGCACATGCTTGTAATCCCAGTGCTTAGGAGGCTGAAACAGGAGGTTTGCAGGTTTGCAGCCAGCCTCAGCAACTTAGTGTGGTCCTCTATAGCTTAGTGAGACTCTGTTTCAAAATAAAAATAAAATAGGGCTGGGGTTGTAGCTCAGAGATAGAATGCCCCATTGGGTTCAATCCCCAGACCACAAAAATAAAACACAGAGAGAGATTACTGTGAACCAAACACACCTACAACCACAAAGCATTGTTCAGTCTTCTTTAAACCCTAAGAAACAGATATTACTATTTCGTGTGTGTGTGTGTGTGTGTGTGTGTGTGTGTGTGTGTGTGTGTGTCTGTGTTGCTAGGGATTCAACCCAAGGGCATTTTACCTTCAAGCTTTATCATCAGCCCTATTTTATTTTTTATTTGGAAACAGAATCTCCCTATGTTGCTGAGTGTCTGGCTAAATTGCTGAGGTTGGCTTCGAACCTGCAACCCTCTTGTCTAAGCCTCCCAAGTACTGAGATTACAAGATAAACTTTTTTTGTATGTATGAAGCTGGAGATTTTAGGCATTCTACTTCCAATCTACACCCAGCTCTATTTTTTTTTTTTTTTTTTTAACAGGATCTGGGTAAGTTGCTAAAAACCCTGTTAAACTGTTGAGGCTGGCTTGGAACCTGGGATCCTCCTGCCTCAGCTTCCCAAGTACTGGGAGTACAGACGTGTGCCATCACGCTTGGCACTAGTTCTATTTTTTTTTTTTTTTTTTTTTTTTTTTTTTTTTTGCGGTACTGGGGATTGAACTCAGGGGCATTCTACCTACGAGCTATACCCCCAGACCTATTTTTTTTTATTCTTTATTTTGAAACCGAGTCTCACTAAGTTGCGGAGTGCCTCACTAGGTAGCTGAGGCTGGCCACGAACCCGGATCCTCTGGTCTCAGCCTCCCGAATGCTGGGATTACAAGCGTGAGCCACCACGCCCGGCTATCTATTTTTAAAATATATAAATACAAGCAGGTTGAGGATCTGCCTGGTCAATAATTTACT
Source organism: Graphiurus murinus (assembly GCA_004027655.1). Taxonomy (NCBI): domain Eukaryota; kingdom Metazoa; phylum Chordata; class Mammalia; order Rodentia; family Gliridae; genus Graphiurus; species Graphiurus murinus. Next base: position 63,638 of record PVLC010003502.1, on the reverse strand, counting down.
TAGTGTCATGTGCCTGGAAGGAGGCAGAGCAGATTAGAACCAGATTATTTTGGCTCCAAATTCTGTGTCCTGAACACACGGCATTGATTTCTTGTGTTCCGCAAATTTAAACAAACATGTAGGTGCCAGGTAACCTGATTTGACCTGAGACTCAAATACAAAGACCAGGAGCATTAAGGAAGAGATTCTGCTTGGGCTGGAGAAGCCACAGAGTCAAAATATAGGGGTGGATAAAGGTAGAGGAGCCCAAAGGTAAAGTGGTACCCCTAAGAATCAAGCAGTCAGCGTAGCTTGGTAGGAACTGAAGGCATGTACCCAGAAGGGCCTGGTTTGTATTTAATCACAAGTAAGCTGTTAGATTCACACAAGAGCATTCATCCGATTTTGCTTAACTATGCATATTATTAATTTCTCCCCAAACAGAGAAGCGATACCTGTGCACTGAGAGGGGCTGAGATCCAGGGGCGGGTAAAGGACACGAGTACATCCAAAAAGTGAGGCCGCCCCTGGACAGGTGCGGTAGAGGAGAGGTGGATAGAAACCCAATTCCAGTCTTGCTTGAGCCTGAGACTAGCTGTATGGCCTTGGGCAGGTCAATTTCACCTGTTGCCCCCTAAAAAAAGCTCATGTGCAAAGAGAAGGCTGAGCTGGGAATTTTCTTAGGTCTCTTTTAGCTCTGCCAGTCTCTCCTTCTTGGTTGTGGATCTAGGCCCGTTTCCCAGGAGGTGGGTCCCTCTATTAGATGTCCTCTCTTCTCTGGCCACTAAAGCAAGTGTAATGTGCGTGACCTTTCTTATGTAAGGAGGTGGCCACTGACTCAGAATCCCAAAGGTAAGGGTTAGAAAGGGTCAATTCCTGGGGAGCCTCTTATTATAGAGAGAGCAGAGGCAGAGAGGGGAAGCCATCTCACTACAGAAGCAGCTCTGCACCAGGGAAGGTTGGATGAGAACCTTGGATTTTGGTGGTGAGGCTTTTGAGCTTGTTCCTCCAGCCTGCTGCCCAGGGGTTGGAGGAAGAGTAGAAGGGAATGAACATTCATTTACTAAGCACTTACCAGGTGTCAGATCCCGCTGCTTTAGGCTCTGCATTCAGTTTATAAATTCTGTGTGTGTGTGTGTGTGTGTGTGTGTGTGTGTGTGTGTGAGAGAGAGAGAGAGAGAGAGAGAGAGAGAGAGAGAGAGAGAGAGACACCAGGGATTGAACCCAGAGGCATTCTACCTTCGAGCTATCTATATCCCCAGCCTGATTTTATTTCTTATTTGGAAACAGGGTCTTGCTAGGTTGATAAGAGTCTCACTACTTGCTGAGGCTGTCTTCGAACCTGCAATCCTTCTGTCTCAGTCTCCCCAAAACTGGAAATATATGTGTGCACCACCATGCCCAGCTCTGCTATCCTGTTTTTACTCACAGTTGGCAGAGGCCATGTGTCACTCGACTAGGGACACTGGATGTCTATCTACCCTGGCACATGGGAAACCTTCCCTTTTTCTACTCCTTTTGCTTATTCCTGCTTTAGCCATGCATGTGGTGCCTACGGCCGCCTCAGTCACCTTAGACCTGCAAAGAAAGACCTCACACGTGCTGCTCTGACAATAGGGAGGCCTGGAACTGATGTTTGGTAACCTCCAAACTACTGGTTAGTGAGAAATGTAACCGTATGAGCCAGGCGTGGTGGCGCACTCTTGTAATCCCAGTACTTGGGAGGCTGAGACAGGAGGATCACAGGTTTGTGCCAGCCTCAGCTACTTAGTGAGGCCCTCCACAACTTAGGGAGACCCTGTTTCAAAATAAAGAATAGGAAAAAAATAGGATTGGAGTTGAGCTTGGAGATAGATTGCCCCCCCCCCCCCCGGTACTAAAAAAAAATGTAACCCCTTATTTGCTTAAACCACATTTAGTAGGGTTTTCTGTTACCTACAGCCCAAAGAATTCCTAAGGGTAACCTTTTTTTTTTTTTTTTGCGGTACTGGGGATGGAACCTGGCGGCATTCTACCTCCGAGCTACAGCCCCAGCCCTATTTTTTTTTATTCTTTATTTTGAAACAGGGTCTCACTAAGTTGTAGAGGTCCTCACTAAGCAGCTGAGGCTGGCCCCGAACCCAGATCCTCCAGTCTCAGCCTCCCAAATGCTAGGATTACAAGCATGCCCGGCGTACCTGCTTTCTCAAGCAACAAAAGTATTTTTTTTTTTTTAACATGATAAGAGGAGAAATGGTCTCTTTGCTTTTGTTCAGAATTAAGTTTTCCCAGCAGTTCTCTGGCATGGGCCAGATTGGACCAGTCAGTCCATTCCCAAACTGATCACCAGCAAGAGAAATAGGATTTCATACCAGGAGTAGCCTGATCCCTGGGTGGAATGGATACTGGAGGCATAGATGTGATTACAAGATGAATAATGACTTTCCGAATATAAAAACAATAGGGATAAATCATAAATTACAGGACCAATAGATAGGAGCTTATTGAAATTAAAGCAAATTTATAAAACCACCTATTATCAGCAAAAGGAAAATGCAAATAAGACACCGGGGAGAAGTATTTGCAATTTATATGTGATTTATATGGTAAGTGAAGTGTTAATATTCCATAAATCACTGCTGGGAACCTACCCTAAGGAAGTCGCTAAGGACATATGAAAAGATTTAGTCACAAAGATGTTTGCAGCGGCCTGTGTTTAATAATGAAAATTTGCAAACAAGATGAGTTCCCAGCAATAAGGTACTGCTTAAGTAAAATATGGTGCACCCCTAAGAGTGGAATGCCACAGGCCCATTAAAAACTAATGTTGCAAAAATATGTGAACTGTCACGGGGAGATGATTGTGATGTATTATTAAGTGACAAAAGCGGCATATGAATAATGTATATCGTTTGGTTCTGTTCCTCTAAAGAAAAATGTAGTGTGTGTATACATATCTAGAAGAGTCTATTTCCCAGTATAAACAATGGCTATTTCTAGTGGATGTGATATTTGTTGAATTTTTTTAAAAATAGTAGACATGCATTGCTTTCATGATAAAAACTAATAAACAAACTTTATTTCAGGAAGGAACACCAAAAAGTAGGAGAACACCTCAACAGAAAAGTAGATGACGGCCCCAGCAAACTATGTTCATAAAACAACGTGCAACGAGCCAAGAAACAAATGTCTGAGTGTCCATGCTTGTTAATAAGCCAGCATGCAAGTAAAACAAAAAGGGGCAGGCTGGGGATGTAACTCCGTGGTAGAGTATTTGCCAAGCATGCACGGGCCCCTGGTTCAGTCCCCAGCACCACACAAACACACAAAGGGAAAAGAAAAGAAAGACTCCTCCCTGCACACGTTGTCCTGAAGTGTTTTCTGTTTTCCCCTCATGAAAAGAGCACATCTAATTGGGGGCACAGGGAAGCACATCTAATTGGTAAGCTCATGGGTAAACCTTTTAGAAGAAGTTGTGGTGCAGGGCTCTGGATTTGATCCCCAGCACCACAAACACACACACACACACACACACACACACACACACACTGTTAGTTTTTGGTCTTGACAATGACATTGACTTTTTTTTTTTTTTTGAAGCAGGGTCTCACAAAGTTACTGCTCTTGAACCTACCATCCTCCTGTCTCACTTTCCTTAGTACTGGGATTACAAGCATGCACCACCACGCCCGGCTGCCTTGGCAATGACTTTTTGGATCTGATCTCAAAAGCACAGACAAGAAAAGGAACAACAGACAAATTGAGTTGCACTGAACTAACAAGTTTCAACACTGCAAAAGAAATAGTCAACATAGTGAAGAGACAATCTATTAAATGGAAGAAAATATTAAATATTTGCAAACCTTACATCTAATAAGGGATTACTGTCCAAAATATACAACAAACTCCAATAACTCAACATTAGGAAAATAACCCAACTAAAAATGAGTAAAAGCCAGGTGTGGTGGTGGACACTTATAATCCCAGTACTTGGGAGGCTGAGACAGGAAGATCCGAGTTCACGGTCAGCCTCAGCTACTTACTGAGGCCATCTGCAACTTAATGAGATCCTGTTTCAAAATAAAGAATAAAAAATAGGACTAGGGGCATAGCCCGGAGATAGAATGCCCCTGGGTTTAATCTCCAGTTAAAAAAAAAAAAAAAAAAAAAAGGGTAAAGACCAGGCATGGTGGCAGACATTTGTAATCCCAGTACTTGAGAGGCTGAGATAAGAGGATCAGAAGCTCAAGGCCAGCCTCAGCAACTTGGTGAGATCCTTAGTGAGACCCTGTTTCAAAAGAAAAATATGAAAAAGGCTAGGAGTGTAGTTTAGAGGGAAAATGTCCCTGGGTTCAATCTCCAACACCAAAACAACAACAAAAACAACCAAGAAGCTGGGCATAGTGGTGCACACTTGTACTCTCAGGACTTGGGAGGCTGAGATAGGAGGATCAGAGGTTCAAGGCCAGCCTCAGCTACTTAGTGAGGTCCTCCACAACTTAATGAGACACCGTTTCAAAATAAAGAATTAAAAAAAGGGCTGGGGGTAGAATGCCTCTGGGTTCAATCCCCAGTACCAAAAAAAAAAAAAGTATGATATACAGATTTTGAAGAAATGAAACAAATTTGGATTTATATGCTTAAATATAGCATATATTAAGAAAGATTGGAATAATAATGTTAATAATGAGTATGTCGGTAGTGGAGTTCTGGACAATTTGATGCTCTTTACATTTTTCTGTACTTGCCAATTTTTATAATAAATATTCACTTTTGCATTATCAATCAGAAAAAAAAAACCCAAACCACTATAAAATATTCAATGAGCCTTATGTGACTATACCGATTGAAAATAATAAGCATTGAAATCTTTTAGGTAAGCTGGGCATGGCGGGACACACTTGTAATCCCAGTACTTGGGAGGCTGAGACAAGAGGATTGCAAGTTTGCGGCCACCCTCAGCAAATTAGTGAGGCCATCTGCAACTTAGTGAGACCCTGTTTCAAAATAAAATAGAGCTGGAGGTGTAGCTCAGAGATAGAATGCCCTTGGGTTCCATCCCCAATGCCGCAAAAAACAAACCCCCCCAAAAAAACCTTTTAGGTACCTACAAAGTGCTTGGCTCTGCGCAATACACAATTTGGTTCATTTTATTTTCGTGACCATTCCATGATGTAAGTGCTTCTATTAGACCCATTTTACAGATGAGGAAGTCCAGGCACAGAGAGTTGAAGGCATTTGCCCAAGATCACACAGGTAATGGATTGAAACTCATGTTCATCTGACTCCACAGCACAATTCCTCAACTCATTTATGTTACACTACTTTCCCAGAGAGCAAAAAAAATCCATGTGAGCGATTATCTCAAAATACAGATCAAGGATGTTCTGGGGCTGGAAGGATTCAATTAAGATACGCACAAATCTTCTATAAAGAAGGGAGGAGCCAAGTGTGATGGTACACGCTTGTAATCCCAGCATTTGGGAGGCTGAGACAGGAGGATTCGGGTTCCAGGCCAGCCTCAGCTACTTAGTGAGGCCCTCTGCAACTTAGTGAGACCCTGTTTCAAATAAAAATTAAAAAATATGTCTGGGGGCATAGCTCAGAGGTAGAATGCCCCTGAGTTCGATTCCCAGTTCAGCCAAAAAATAAATAAATAAATAAATAAATAAATAAATAAATAAATAAATAACTGAAGGGAGGATATTCAACTACCACATTTATTATTATTATTATTATTATTATTATTATTATTTATTTATTTATTTATTTATTTGGTACTGGGGATTGAATCCAAAGGCCTTCTACCTCAGAGCTATGTCTCCAGCCTTCCCACTACCCCTGCTTTGGGGGATGTGAGCTTTGCTAAGTTGCTAAGGCTGGACTCGAAACTGCAATCCTGACTTAGTCTCTCAAGTACTGGGATAACAGGTGCACACCACCACACACACCTGGTATATGTGTGTGTGTGTGTGTGTGTGTGTGTGTGTGTGTGTGTGTGTGTGTGTGTTACTGAGAATTGAACCCAGGGGTGTTCTACCACTGAGCTACACACCCATCCCTTTTTATTTTTCATTTTAAGACGGGATCTCACTAAGTTGCCCAGGCTGGCCTGGAACTTTCAATTCTAATATCTCAGCCTCCCAAGCACTGGGATTGTAGACGCATGTGCCTTGTGCCATGGTGCCAGGTACAAAGGACTCATTCTGGCAGTGTTGTGTAGGCTAAGCTACTGAACTTAAATGCAGCTAAGAGGTCAGTTTTGCTCAAAGGTCATAATTTTCTCATCAGTGGCTGGATCTAATGTATCAGGTAATCCAGAGAACAATGTAGATGAGACACAGTCTTAAACTATAATAATCATTTAATTCCACCTATTTAGCGATGGAGGTATATTAGCCCTTATTTTACTGGCTAAACAATTGAGCCTTCATTAATCATTGGAAAAACCATCAGACTGGTTGGAGGAGGTGGTGTACACATACAACCCCAGAACTTGGGAGGCTGAGACAGGAGGATCACAGGTTAGCAATGCCCTCTGCAATTTGATGCTGCCCTATTTCCAAATAAAAAATAAAATAGGGCTGGGGATGTAGCTCAGAGGTAGAATGCCCCTGGGTTCAATCCCTAGCACCAAAAGAAAAAAGAAAACCATCAGACTACCCCTAATTGATGGGCGTTTTACAAACGGCCTTACCAGTACTTCTCTACACTGTTGAAGGTCACAAAAAAGCAAGCAAAGACTGGGAAACCGTCACAGGTCAGAGATTAAGGAAACAGGATGACTAAAGGTAATGTGAGATCGTAGCGTAGCTGGATCCTGGATAGGAAGATGACACCAATAGGAAATCTGGAGTGTAGCCACCAGTGTTGATAAACGAAAAGTTAGATCTTAATGACAGTTAGTCTTGGAGGAGCACGGGGGAATTCTCTGTGCTATCTTTACAACTTTTCTGTAAATCAAAGATTATTCCAAAATAAAAGGTGTGTTTAAAAATCTGTCAAGGCCAGGCCTGGTGGCACGCACACCTCTAATCCCAGTTACTTGGGAGAGATTGAGGCAGGAGGATTGCAAGTTTGAGGCCAGCCTGGGAAACTGTACAAGATCTGGTCTTAAAGTTTAAAAACAACAACCATAAAAACCCTGAACAGTATCTAGAGGTTCCTCAACAAGTTAAAATACAATTTAGCAACTCCACTTGTGGATAAATACCCCCCAAAAACCTACGCAGAGGCATTCTACCTCAGAGCTACACTCTCAGCCCTATTTTATTTTATTTTTTATTTATTTATTTATTTTTTTTGCGGTACTGGGAATTGAACTCAGGGGCATTCTACCTCCGAGCTATACCCCCAGCCCTATTTTTTATTCTTTATTTTGAAACCAAGTCTCACTAAGTTGCGGAGTGCCTCACTAGTTGCTGAGACTGGCCGCGAACCCGGATCCTCCGTTCTCAGCCTCCCAAATGCTGGGATTACAAGCGTGCGCCACCACGCCCGGCTCTTTTATTCTTTATTTTGAAATAGGGTCTCACTAAGTTGCAGAGGGCCTCACAAGTTGCTGAGGCTGGCTGCAAACCTGCAATCCTCCTGTCTCAGTCTCCCAAGTACTGGGATTACAAGCATGCACCACCATGCCTGGCTGAAAAGCAGGGTCTTAAAGAGATATTTGTATATTTGTGTTCACAGTAGTGTTATTCACAATAGTCAAAAGGTTAAAGCAAGTCAAGCGTGGTGATGCATGCTTGTAATCCCAGCATTTGGGAGGCTGAGACCTGAGGATCTGGGTTCGCAGCCAGCCTCAGCTACCTAGTGAGGCACTCCGCAACTTAGTGAGACCCGGTTTCAAAATAAAGAATAAAAAATAGGGCTGAGGGTATAGCTTGGAGGTAGAATGAATGCCCCTGAGTTCAATCCCCAGTACCGCAAAAAAAAAAAAAAAAAAAAGGTTAAAGGAACCCAGTCAGTGTTCATGGATGGTCGAATGGACAAACAAAATGTACCAAATACTCGCAATGGAGTATTATTCAGCCTTAAAAAAGGAAGTTAATGCCAACATGTGCTACGGCATAGGTGAACTTTGGGGACATTAAACTAAGTGAAATCAGCCAGTCGCAAAATTAGAAACACTGAATAATTTCATCAGTTCAGGGAGCCTTAGAGTACTCAAATTCCTAAAGACAGAAAACACAATGGTGGGTGCCAGGGCCTGGGGAGAGGGGAGAACAGGGAGTTATTGGATGGGTATAGAGTTTCAGTTTAAGAAAAAAAAAAAAAAGTCAGGCGTGGTGGTGCACATCTGTAATCCCAGTCCTTGGGAGGCTGAGACAGGGAAGATCAAAGGTTTGAGGCCAGCCTTAGTGACTTAGCAAGACCTTCAGCAACTTAGCAAGACCTTGTTTCAAAATAAAGAATAAAAAATAGGGCTAGGGGTATAGCTCAGAGGTAGAATGCTCCTGAGTTCAATCCCCAGTATCGCCAAAAAAAAAAAAAAAAGGGCTGGGTGATGTAGCTTAGAGGTAGAATGCCCCTGAATTCAATCTCCAGTACCATCCTCCCCCAATACACAAGCAAACAACAACAAAATAGATGAAAAGAGCTTTGGAAATGGATGATGGTTTCACCACAATGTGGATGCACCCTCAGGCCACTGGACTTCAATGGCAGATAAAATGGTTAAAATGGTAAAGGTATATTGTATCTTATCACAATTAAACAAACAAAAATCCAGCCTCCCAGTACTTGGGAGATTGAAGCAGGAGGATCACAGGCTTGCCACCAGCCTCAACAACTTAGTGAGTTTCCAAATTAAAAATAAAATAGGGCTGTAGCCTGTAGCCTGGAGGTAGACCTCTAGATTTCATCCTAGTACCACCAAAAAAAAAAAAAAAAAATTTTTTTTTTTGAAATTTTGATTAGGTAACCGTGGGTCACATGGTAGCAACTGGATTCAAACCAAGGTGGTCTGTCATCAAACCGGACCTCTTTTGGGCGCCTGATCCGCGGTTTCAGGAAGTGTTAATTCCCTGGGAGCAGGCTGTCTGTCTCTGCTGCCTGAAATACGGCCAGCCCTGGCTTCCTGGTTTCATTTCACGTCCAAGGCTGCTGTGCTTGGAGCACACAGGTATGAAGCCCTGGTTCTGCAATATGCTGCTTTGACCTTAGCCAAGACCGGGGACTCAGTCTGGCCTCAGCTTGCCTGTGACATAGGACAGCTCACTGTGACAAAACCTTTGCCTGAGGGCTGAAGAGGAAGCCAAGGCTCACTTAGGAAGGACTCGGGAGGTGGCCAGGCTGGTCAGGTGAGCCTGACCCGGAGTCCAGCACGAGAAGAGGCCGCCTGGCATATTCTGTGAGATGTTCCTGGAAGAGGAGAGACTGGGGTCATGCCGGAAAGGACAGAGTACAGCTGAGCCCCAAAGAAGGGCAGTTCAGGAGAAAAGAAAAGGCCAGCGAGCTGGGACAGTCATATACTGTGCAGTCAGGGTGGGAAGGGAGAGACCCGCAGGCTAAATCGAGAGAGACTGTGAGGAGGTTCTCGGGAGGAAGAGAACTGAGGTCAGAGGGACCAGTGAGTTGTTGCAGAGTCCAGAAGAGATAGGAGCCCATTTGGGAGCGATGGCTGTGAGCACAAGAGACTCCAGGAAGAGATTCGATCTGTCGTGACTGCGTTCAAGGCAAGTGAGGTTAGGGTGCGAGTAGAGGGCTGAACTTCATAAACCTACAGACAACATTCTGGGGGTGTTTATTTGTTTGTTGGTACTGGGGATTGAACCCAGGGGCATTCTACCTCCAAACTACCTCCCCACCCCGCAGCCTTTTTTATTTGATCTTGAAACTGGGTCTCACTAAATTGCTGAAAGTCTTGTTAAGTTGCTGAGGCTGGCCTCAAACCTACGATCCTCCTGTCTCAGCCTCCCACCCACTGGGATTCCAGGCGTGCACCACCACACGAGACTGAGAACATTCTGAATGTGAGCAACGTCTGCCTCTCTCCTCCCCATTGCTGTTCATTCCGCAGAGTTCGGTCCTTGGTCCTCCCACTTAAAATATACTCTCTGCCTGGATATGCTCATTAGCACGCCTAGTCCATCAACCACTATTTTATGTGCAGATGACTGTTAAATCTTTATCTTCAACTGACACTCCTTGCATGAAGAAGGGTCACCTACAGCCACCGGCCTGCTGCTGGGTTGTTAATTTCAACTAGTCCACAGTCAAGGGCATCCTACTCCCTACCCATACTTGCGCCCCTCCCCCCACCCATGTGACCAGTACCACCAATCCCCGATTATTGAATCCAAACACCTGGCCTTCATCCTTGGTTCCTCCTCTCTCTCCCTCGCAGTTTACCTGGTGGGCTTGTTCTCCTGAATGTTCCTCGCACCCAGCCCTTTCTGTGCGTTCCCCAGTCCACGAGACTGTTGTTTCTCTCCAGGGCTTCTGCTGCCTCCTTCTACCTGGACGCTTTGCTTCTTGTCAGCTCCTACTCTAATCAGTTCTCTGTAGGATGTCCTTAGGATCTTTCTAAGGAGCAGGACAGCTCGAGTCCCAGCCCTGTTTGTGGGTCTTGGGTGCCTGCTGTTTCTTCAAGACAAAGGTGAAATGACTTAGCGTGGAGTCAAGGCCTCCCAGAATCTGGCTTAACGCTCTCTGCTCTGTCTAAGCCTCCGCCACTTTTCCAACAGTGATTTTAGGCTCTGGCCACCGGAAACTACTCACTGTTTGCTGGACTCCACATGTACACAGGCTGTTCCCTTTGCTCAGATGCCCCCCCCCCACCCCATTCTCTTCTTTGTCAACTTGGCAAACTCTGACCTGTGTTTCCAAGCTTCGGCCCAGGCCCCGCTTCTCCTTGGAGACCTTTCCAGTGGTTGCCAAGGCCAGCTCGCCTGGCATTCTGCCCTCTCTTCCGCTCTTAGGAGATCGAGGAGGCCCATTCACTCACTCCTTCACTCATGGGTTCCTGAGCTGGGGCTGGAGAGCCAGTGGCCAACTCAAGACACGTACTTCTTGACCCAATAGAAAACGATGAACGCAGCTGCCGGCCCATCTGACTCAATAAGCCTTTGTCCAGTGATCAGTGACCTGGCTCTCCTGTGCCTCCAGGCCTGGAGCCTTGCTCTTTCCCCTTCCGAAGCACTTGCTTCACTCTCTGGAGGCAGTCTCCTCCTCCTCCTCCTCCTCCTCTTCCTCCTTCTCTCCCCCTCCTCCTCCTCCTCTTCCTTCACCTCCTCTTCCTCGTTTTCTCCTCCTCCTCCTCCTCTTCCTCCTTTTCTCCTCCCCTTCCTCTTCTTCCTCCTCTTCTCCTCCTCCTCCTTCTTCTCCTTCTTTTTCTCTTTCTCTTTCTCCTCCTTTGTCTCCTTCTCCTCTTATAAAATTCTTTTAAAAATACTTAATATTAGTGCTTTGCAATTACAAACATGTGTGCCCATAGCTCTTGGTGTATTTCCTGCAGCTTCCCAGCCTGCTCTCCCTGTCTCTCTCCCTGTATGTGTTAGTAAGTTTGGTAATGAAACCTTCCCATTTGGCCATAGCATTATTTGACCTGTTTCTTTCCTTGATCCTCTATTTCCCTCTCCTCAACATCTTCCCCCAGGTACCTTCTGCTATTCTACAGATCTCTTTTCACATTATTATTATTATTATTATTATTATTATTATTATTATTATTATTGTACTAGGGGTTGAACCCAGGGGCATTCTACCTCCAAGCTATACCCCCAGCCCTATATTTTATTCTTTCTTTTTTTTTTATTTTTGCAGTACTGGGGATTGAACTCAGGGGCATTCTACCACCGAGCTATACCCCCAGCCCTATTTTTTTATTCTTTATTTGGAAATAGGGTCTCACTAAGTTGCGTAGGGCCTCACTAAGTAGCTGAGACTGGCTGCAAACCCGTGATCCTCCTGTCTCAGCCTCCCAAGTACTAGGATTACCAGCGTGCACCACGACACCTGGCTTCTCTTCACAATAAAGTCTTTATGTTTCCTATTTTCTCTCTAGCTTCCACCTTGGAGAAAAAACATACAACCCTTCACTTTTTGAGACTGGCTGCTCTCACTCACCATAATAGTCTCTAGTTCTATCCAATTTCCTGCATATGGCATAATTTTGTCCTTCTTTATGGCCGAGTAGAATTCCAGTGTGTATGCACCTAACGTTTTGCTTTACTCTTATTGGCCAGATTATCCAGCATCAGTCCCCCACTGGCTCTATCTCTCGCTAGTTCTGCACCTGGATTTACCGTCGTGGTAGCCACGGCCACTGTTGAAACCCCCTTGCTCACCCCCTTACTCCCTGCCTCTTCTCACTAGAACGCAGGGACCCTGCCTGCTGCATCATCAGCACAGCTCGGGGCAGGAGCCTCGCCCGCACATGAGAAGCCCAATCACACTCGATAAAAGACCACACTCGATAAAAGACGGAGTGGCGTTTTTAGGTAAAGAAGCCGTTTCAATCGGCCTTCTCATTGCTGCAGCTCAAAATACTTTATGATCACAAATTGGAGGGGGGTGGGGATTCATTTGCTCACAGTTCTGGAAGTTTCTGTCCAGGTTAGACGGGGCCATGTCTGTAGAGTAGAAGGCATAGCAGCGGGAAGCTGAGAAAGAAAGAGAGAAGAGGGTCTGTGCACATATATATATAGTGCCCAAGACCAGAGTCCCAGTGACCTTCCTCCCGCAGCCACACCCTTCCTGCCTAGGTTACCACCCAGTAAATCCATTACAGTGGGTTGGCCCCCTGAGGAGACTAGAACCCGCAGGATTCAATCATATCGCCTCCAGACATCAACACAAGAGCTCTCCCCGGGGACACTCGATATCCCAAACACATGTAGAGGAGGGAAGGCCTGGTACCGAGCATGAGACACTAGTTATGGACTAGTTACAAATAACTGTGAGAATTACAGTTATGAAACCAGGAGTGGTAATTTATTTTATTATTTATTTATTTTTTTTTTGTGGTACTGGGGATTGAACTCAGGGGCATTCTCCCTCCGAGCTATATTCCCAGCCCTATTTTTTATTCTTTATTTTGAAACAGTGCCTCACTAGGTAGCTGAGGCTGGCTGTAAACCTGGATCCTCCAGTCTCAGCCTCCCAATTGCTGGGATTACAAGTGTGCGCCACCACGCCCGGTGGAGTGGTAATTTAAAGAGAATAACAAGAAACAAATAGAGAAGGTGAAGTAACAAGGATGGGGGAAAATGTGCTAATATCAGAGTCAAGAGCCTGATACATAAAACGCCGTGCACACAGTCTTTTCTTGTTCTTCATCTTCATTTTCTGTACAATTGTAGGATTATCTCTCATGTGGTAAAGAGATGTTTAAAATTTAACAATTCCTTTAGCTTCATGTTAGCCTATTTTTCTTCTATTAAAAAGAAAATTAAGCCAGACATGGTGGCACATGCTTGTAAATCCAGTACTTAGGAGGCTGAGACAAGAGGATCATAGGTTTGTAGTCAGCCTCAGCTACTTCGTGAGGCCCTCTGCAACTTAGTGAGAGCCTGTTTCAAAATAAAGACTAAAAAGTAAGGCTGGGGATGTAGCTCAGAGGTAGAATGCCCCTGGGCTCAATCCCCAGTATGGGAAAAAAAAAAAAAAGTAAGTGGTAGAGTGTTTGCCCAGTAAGCATGAGGCCATGAGTTCAATTCCCAGAAACAAACACACACACACACACACACACACACACACACACACACACCCCACATACACACAATTAAAGCTCTAAAATTTATTAAAAAAATTGTTTGGTACTGGGATTAAACTCGGGCATGAATGACCCTCTACTTTAAAATTTTGATACAGGAGCCAGGCATGGTGGTACACGTTTGTAATCTCAGCATTTGGGAGGCTGAGACCGGAAGATCCGGGTTCTCGGCCAGCCTCAGCTATTTAGTGAGGCCCTCTGCAACTTAGTGAGACCCTGTTTCTAAATAAAGAATAAAAAATAGGGCTGGGGCTGTAGCTTGGAGGTAGAATGCCCCCAAGTTCCTTCCCCAGTACTGCAAAAAAAAAAAAAGTTTGATTCAGAGTCTGTCTCACTAAGTTACTGAGACTGGTCTTAAACCTGCAATCCTTCTAAAAGACTTTAAATTTAAAAATAGCAACTATAAGTTATTGCTATTATCAAACAAATTTATTTTTCCTATTTATCAATCTTTCAACTCTGCATCCACTCATATATGAATCTATATGATATATCATATATGTCAAAAAATGTCTAGGTTTCATTAGACATGAAAGTTATTTTTGGTTAATAAAATTTATTTTTTCTGTATCATTTATTTATTCTTCAGAATGCATATATATATTGCATGACTTTTGCAAGAAGAAAAGTTATTTTTTTAAAAAATGGAGCCTGGTGTGGTGGCACCTGCCTGTAATCCCAGTACTCAGTAGGCTGAAACAAGAGGATCCCAGATTCGTGTATAGCCTCAGCAATTTAGTGAAGCCCTCTGCAACTTAGTGAGACCCCATTTCAAAATAAAAAAAAAAAAAAAATAGGACTGGAGGTGTAGCTGAGAGGTAGAATGCCCCTGGATTCAATCCCCAGTACCCTCCTCCAAAATAAATAAAAATAGAATCTGGGTGTAGTGGCACACACCCGTAATACTAGTACTTAAGAAGATAAGACCAGAGATTCAAGGCCAGCAATAGCAAGACCCTAGCAAGACCCTGTTTCAAAATAAAAAATGAATAAAGGGCTGGGGGTATAGCTAGAGGTAGAATGGCCCTGGGTTCAATTCCCATAGCTCAGTGGTGAAGAGCCCCTGGGAATATTCCCCAGAAACAAACGAAACAAAGGGCAGTCAGTCGAGGACAGCAGCCTAGAGATCTGTCCAGCCCCTTGCAGGGAGCTGAAACCAAGCAGGTGCTCTGTAATTACAATGCATGTGAGAGGCCGGCGGGCGGTGGAGGACCATCAGGTAAAGACAGTTGTTTTTCGGGAGAGAACTATTCGCAGAGGAGAAGCTTAACTAGGCTTGGAGGGTGGGAGGAGACAGACCCCTGGCTAGGTAAAGATCTGGGATGTGCCATCCCAGAAGAGAGGGACCACTGCCTTCTTTTCCCGTAGTCCCGATCGAAGCCACCTATTTGTGTTCAACTTTTCACCGACAGCCACCGCGCCTTCCTTCTAGGGTCTATGCTTTCTAGGGTCATCTTTCACATCTCCTCCCCATCTTCACAGGGAGCCTGGCTCCCTGTCCTCCAGCTCAATAAATGTTGAACTAAGTAAGGGCAGCTTTTTGCACAAGATACAACCCCACACAGGAGGCCAGCGTCCTTCCTTCAGAGGGACGACTGGGCATCGAAGGGGCTCTTTGAACACACTGTGGGTCTGTCCCGAGTGGAGGGAGCTGCGCACACAGCTGGCCCCCTGGGAGGCGGGAGGAGTCCAAGGGGAGGTGGGCATCCCCTGTCTCCAGGCTGGCTGGTACCCACGACAGCGCTCAGATCAGTGGGGTCGAGCGGAAGCGGGGTCTTCTATGGGGACAGCGCTCATCCCAAAGCATCTCAGTCCCCTTCTAATTCACTGACTCGACTTCCCCATCTGGAGAGTGGGAAGCGTCCTGGAGGCCGGGAGGCTTAGGGGGTAGGGGGTGAGGAGGCGGGCGCAGAGCCGGGGCTGCGGGCAGCGCGTCGCACCCGTGAGCCGGCATCACCGTGGGGTGTGTGTAGGGTGGGGGGACTGGGATCCAGCCCAGCGCGCCATCTGGGCCCTCTGCAGCCGCGGTGGCCAGGCCCCGCTCCGCCTCAGCGCGCATGATCCCGGCCCCGGTGCCCACCGCTGCCCCGGGGCGGCTGGCAGAGGGGCGCGGGGGGCCGGGGCCGGCGGGCGCGCGGGGACCCGGGGCGCACGCGGCGGGCCGGCGGCGCGCCTCCCCCTCCCCCGCGGCCCAGCGCGAGCCGGCGTGACGTCACGGGCCACCCGCCAGCCCGGAGCTCCGCGGGGCAGAGCGCGTGCGGCCGCCGAGCACATGGGCCCGCGGGCCGGGCGGGCTCGGGGCGGCGGGCAGCAGGAGGGGGCCGCGGGGCGCCGCCATCTGGGATGGGCCCCTGCACCGCCACCTCCCCGCGCCCCCGAGACCCCGGAGTGGATTTCCACGCGGAAAGGATGTCGGCGGCCGCGGTGACCTAGGAGACGCGGCTGGATCCACCCTCCAGTAAGTTCCAGTTCTGTCTGCTGTCTGTCCGCGTTTCTGGAAACTCGAGTCTTGGCCTTGCGGGTAGGGATGCGCAGGAAGGGGCTTTCGGGTTCCGAGGTGGGTGGTGTCTTAACCTTGCACTTTCCCCATCACCAGACTGGAGACTGGCAGCGAGTTTGGGCGTTTAGCATGGGGGAGGGGAGAGGTGACACCCGATGGCCCCGTGCATGGAGAAGGGCAATTCTGGATCTATGCACTTGATCAAAGGCATATTACCTAATCTCTAAAAATAGACCCCTCTCCAATCAGCGCAGATGTGGGGCCGCTGGTGCGGCTGGGAGGCCCCGTTTGCGAAACGGAACGCGAGGATGCTCCCTTCATCCTTTGAAAGCCCCCCCACCCCCCCGCCCGGTTCCCCCGCCCCAGCACCCCCTCGGGGCTGAGCGAAGGTGATTTCCCAGAACCCGGTCACTCTTGTGTTTTGAAACTTTCTCTGCGTTTGCACTGCATGTCTGCGATTTCTGGGTGCCCCTCCGCCCTCGGCAGGCACGGCGAGCCTTGTGGCATGGGTTGTTGATATAACGAGGTTCGCCTTCGCCTGGCTCGTGTGCTTATTTTCGTCAGTGTCTGTGCTCTTGCGAGCGTGCGTGTGGACTTTCAGGAAGCACGGCCATGAGCTACATGTGCCCAGCCTGGGGATGCGTCCTGCATGCTCCCGAGAGTTTGCAGGCGAGCAATATTTTTTGCTGTTCTTTTGAGCTCCTGACTTCAGGCCATTCTAGAAGATTAGAGAAGAAAAGAAGTCACTAGTGAGGATGTAGGGATAGGAGGGTGAGGTTTCCTTTCTGTCCTCGGGTTTTCAGAGAGAGGCTGGCAGCCACTGTCAGGCCCCGGGGTGGGCGTGCTCCCCCACCCACCCAGGACGCAGGGACTGTGTCTGCTCAACTGTGCGTTATAGGATGTTGCAGGCCTGTTTTGCATATGGGCAGTGACAAGTTGAGACTTGTTCACTTGCCACAATCCTGTGGTCATAGCTAGTCTTTCTAAAGCTCCAACCAGCCGAGAAGGGGTCGCATCAATCCCTGGAACCCTGAGTAGAACTTTCTGAAAGATTTATTAGGAGGAAAACCTTCATATGAGAAAGCTGAAGGACAAACGGAATCCATTGCTGAGAAAAGATCTGGTGGCCCGACTGCCACTGTTTGCACCGAGCAACATCATCGAGGTGAGGATGTGCCTGGTGATTTGCAGCCTTGGCAAGAGGGCTCGGAGAATTCCCTCTCTGGGCTTGGTGATGGAAGGGGCTGGGTGAGTGCACTTGGGGCGAAAATGCAGGACCCGCTGAACGCCCTGAGGCCACTGGTTATATGGTTGCATTGTGTCTTTGCCTGGGTAAGGGTGGTTTCTGGTCCCTTTACCTGCCGTGGGTGCAGAAGTTTGCATAAACCAGCTAGCTACTCTTGAAAAGTAGAAGAAATCAGTTTCTTTTTCTGATTTGATTTTCCTTTTCCTCTCTTCTGCATCCCCTTCCCCCTCAACGTCTGTTTCGGTGGCTGGGACTTTGCAGAGCTGGAAAAGGGAGTTCTTGTCTTGGTTCTGAAGTATCTGACCCTCTTTGGTCTGTGTGATTGCTTGTCTAAAAACCTGGTGAATTCTCACCAGCCGCATTGAGTCAATTCTTGGCTCTTCAGAGTTTATTTTTTTTATTTCCTGCATGGCAGACAAGCAGACTGGCTGAGTTCCGGAGCCTGTATTCACTCTGCCTGGGGCCTTCTGCCTGCCCAAGATGGACACTGTCTTTGGATAGCTCATTCAAGGAGTCTCCTGGACCATAGACACTCTTTCTCTCTTCCGATTTGCATGAGGGGCCCTGAATTCTTTCAGACCCCGGGCTGATTTTCCTTGGGAAGCTGAAGATCAGGGTGGATTGCTGGCTGGTAATCTTTGGAGAAGTAGCGGAGGGGTTGCTAATGGCTGTCCTCCATTAGCACGAGATGTCACGTGGCCTTCTGGGACACTTTGGCTTTTTATGTTGTGTTTCCTTTCCAAGTTGCTTGTAGACACAATATTCCGCATGTCTTTTTCTCCGATGCCAGTTTGTGATCTCACTAAGAGATCTCTACCCAGTGTCTGTGGTGGGACTCTGACCCAAGAAAGGAGCGAGATTAGCCCTTGAGGAAGCCTGTCGGCAGTCCTGGCTACATCTTTCCTAGAAAATCTCAGAAGTCCCAAAATGAGTCCTCCGTGCTTGGAACCCTGGTGTATGCCTGTAAACCCAGTACTTGGGAGGCTGAGACAGGAGGATTTCAAGTTCGAAGCCACCCTTGGCAACTTAGTAAGAGCCTGTCTCAAAATAAAAAAATTAAAAGGGCTACAGGGTGTAGCTCGGTGGTAGAACAACACCTCTGAGTTCATTTTCTAGTACCCTTCCCCCACACATACACATACACAAGGCCTGGCATGGTGGCATGTGCCTGTAATCCCACTACTTGAAAGGCTGAGATAGGAGGATTGCAGATTTGAGGCCAGTCTCAGCAATGTAGGGAGACTCTCAGCAACTTAGGAAGACCCTGTTTCGAAATAAAAAATAAAAAGGGCTGGGAGTATAATCCTCCCTGGGTTCAATCCCCAGTACAAAAAAAAAAAAAAAAAAAAAAAAAAGGCCTTTGTTGGGAGCCTCCTCTTCTCAATTTCCTGTTTTTCTGGCATCAACTAATATAAGGAACTAGGAAGAGTGATATTAAGAATTAATAGCAACAGTAACGGTAGTGCAGGTAGTAACTCTGAAATCATTGATCATGTCAAGCATATTCCTTTTTTTTTTTTGCAGTACTGGGGATTGAACTCAGGGGCATTCTACCTCCGAGCTACACCCCCAGCCCTATTTTTTTTTATTCTTTATTTTGAAACCGAGTCTCACTAAGTTGCGGAGTGCCTCACTAGGTAGCTGAGGCTGGCCGCAAACCCGGATCCTCCGGTCTCAGCCTCCCAAATGCTGGGATTACAAGCGTGCGCCACCACGCCCGGCTTGGCCAGGCCTGTTTCTAAATGCTTTACACATGTTATCTCATTTAATCTCCCAGTAATCCTATAAAATAGGATTATTACTATAGTTATATTGCAAATGAGGAATTCACATCTCAAAGGTTAAAAATATCACCCTAGGTCACGTAGCTCAGGGGTGGCAGTGCAGATTGGACGTGGACCAGGGCCATCAGAACCCCAGGTAGCCAGCCCGCTTTCAGAAGTCAGAGCATGGTGAAATTAAGAAACAAAAGATGCTCGAGTTCAAGCCGGGCGTGGTGGCATAGAACTGTAGTCCCTTGAGAGGCTGAGACAGGAGGATCTTAGGTTTGCGGCTAGTCTTGGCAACTTTGTGAGACCCTCAGCAGCCTGGCTTGGCCCTGTTTCAAAATTAAAAGGAAGCCGGGCATGGTGGTGTATGCTTGTAATCCCAGTACTTGGGAGGCTGAGACCGGAGGATCTGGGTTCACGGCCAGCCTCAGCTACTTAGTGAGGCTGTCCACAACTTAGTGAGACTGCGTTTCAAAACAAATAATAAAATAGCGCTGGAGGTGTAGCTCGGAGGTAGAATGCTCTTGGATTCAATCCTCAGTACTGCAAAAAAAAAAAAAGTAAATAAGTAAAAAATATGGCTGGAGGTGTAGCTTGGAGGTAGAGTGCTCCTGGGTTCAATCCCCAGTTCCTAAAAATAAAAAATAAAAATATATAAAGGGTTGGGGATGTAACTTGGAGGTAGAATGCCCCTAGGTTCAATTTCCAGTGCCAAAAAAAAAAAGAAAGAAAGAAAGAAAGAAAAGGACTTCTTGACCTTGAGACTGGCAGGCTGAGTGTCTGCCCCCTTCCTGCCCAGTCCATGGCACAAATAGAGTCTCCAGCCTCTGGCGTGAAGATATCGAGTGCTCTGGCCAGCTTTTTCTGTCCTGGTGGAGCAGGCCGAGACAGGACTGAGGGACAAGAGACAAGAGGCCTCAGGAGAGGGTACAGTGCTGGGCGAGTTCTGGGCCATGGTCTAGGAAAGGGATTCTCCAGGGCCCAGGCAGGGTGCCCAAGTTACACTCCTGGGTAGAAGCCAAAAACCTCAGTCTTTGTGCAAAATCTATGATTGTTTGCAAACGGCTACATCCAGTATCTTGCGTGGCTTTCTGACCAAAATTATACTAGGATTGTTTCCAGAATTTAATTTTTTTTTTTTTTTTATTACTGGGGATTGAACCCAGAGGCATTCAACCCGACTTTATTTCTTTATTTGGAAACAGCTTCTTACTAGGTTTCTTTTCTTTCTTTCTTTCTTTTTTTTTTTGTGGTACTGGGGATTGAACCCAGAGGCATTCTACAGCTACACCCCCCAGCAGCCCGATTTTTTAAATTTCTTATTTGAAAACAGGATCTCACAGCCGGGCGTGGTGGCGCACGCTTGTAATCCCAGCATTCGGGAGGCTGAGACCGGAGGATCCGGGTTCGCGGCCAGCCTCAGCTACCTAGTGAGGCACTCCGCAACTTAGTGAGACTCGGTTTCAAAATAAAGAATAAAAAATAGGGCTGGGGGTATAGCTCGGAGGTAGAATGCCCCTGAGTTCAATCCCCAGT